>JAIQCU010002112.1:0-13236 GCA_022114935.1 Leptestheria dahalacensis
GCTTTGATAGAAAGAAGATGGTTGACAAATGATCGCTTACCCGGTTCGTTTTTAAGGAAAAGGAATCTCGTTTTTCGCTAATGATGGAAGGTGCAGTTTTGAGCAGCTCGCTTGTCGCGTCAAAGATTTAGTAATCCAATTTATTTTCTGTTTTCGCTTTTAAAAATTCACTCACCGCTTCCCTTTTCTTTCCCAAACAAACGATTATGTAATAACACAACTATTTGGGTATTTCACTTGTAATTTATATTCTTGGCGTTTTACTAATTACAACGAGATGCACTTTTTTTCTTTGAAATTCTAGTCGCTGCTAGCACACGAAGTACGACCTTCTCGGTGGACGGCTTGTGGGCCGACTAAAGAGTCCGCAGCGCCAAAGTTACTACTCGGGGTTTTGGCAGCAAGCAACGACCATCGCCGCTGCTCCACTCGACTCCCTCGGAACAAAGAAACCCAGCGTCGTGGTAAAACTTCCTTGAGAAACACACCACCTTGCCTAGTAGTTTGGCTAAAACTAGTAGCGCAGTCAAGTACTAGTCGTTGTCTACTGATCTGACTAGTTTTCAACTGGAATTGAGTTGAGTTTCAAGTCGATGGGTATAGTGTTGGAAAGGTTGGGCGTTTCTGTGAGTGCACGAGGCATGGCGTCGAATGGCCCGATGGCAGTTGCCTGCTAGGGCCCTTTTAGAAGATAAGACTTGGCCCCACGGGTTTATTGGGCGAGATGAATATCCCCGAGACTCGCTAGAAAACTGCACACAGGAATGCTCCCATCCATGAGCCGTTTCAATTGTTCAAAACGACCTCTTTTACGCTGGCTGTTTCTTTTTTCCTCACTATTATTATTCTGCTATCCTGTATAGTTTTTTCCACACACACACACACACACACACACACACTCACACACACAGGAACCTCTTTTATTGCAACCGTTTTTGGATTATTTCCTGATTACTGTACTTTGACTAGAAAATTGTACATCTCGTGTGTGTGTGTCGACAGATAGTCGTGCTATTTTTAGGCAAAATTTGTCGACTTTTGGACCCTTTTTGGGATGTGCACAAAGAAATGGGATTCGCCTTCTCGACGGCTTATTCAAGTTGCGTTTATTTATAGGGTGACTAGAGCTAGCTGCTGCTGAGGACCCACAGACAGATATTTAATGCGAACTACTGTTCTATCTCTCTGTTGAGGTTTGATTGCTATAGGCTTGGTTGGATTCAGCAGTTTAAGTAGGCTAAGTTAGTCGGAATCTAGTTTCAACAGTAGTTAGTTAAGTTAATGGGTAGTCGGTCGGTTGAGTGAGTGGAAAGCTAGGGGTTTCGGTTAGCCTAGGTTAGCCAGTTAGCGTCAGCTGGCTGAGTACTGCTATTTAATACATGTCAGCAAGTTGAATATACTTAGTTGTGATTAATTTAAGCTTTTGGTATTTGGTTGGTTGGATAGTTAGCTCGTTAGCTTGTTTACTTAGTCAATTAGCTAGTTAGTTCGTTTAGCTAGTTAGTTAGTTAGTTAGTCAATTGGTTAATTAGCTCGTTAGCTAGTTAGTTAGTCAATTAGTTATTCAGCTAGCTAGTTAGCTAGTTATTTAGCTGGTTGGTGAGTCAATTAGTTATTTAGCTAGCTAGTTAGCTAGTTAGTTAACTTATTAGTTTATTTAGTAGTTAGTTGATTCGTTAGTTGCTTCGTTAGTTAGCTAAGTAGTCAATAAGCTTGTTAGTCAATTTACTCAACAACCTATCCATCTACGTGAAAGCTAGTTTAGTGTAAGTTGTTTAAGTTAGTAAGCAAGACATTAGTTGGATTGTTAGCATTTGAATTCTCCGAACAGTTACTAACCAAATCAGTATGGATAAAGGATAAGTTTGCTAACGTATAGTTAGTCGACTAATAAGCTCGCTGATAAGTAGGTCAAGCTAGTTACTGCTAGTGCACGACTGGCGGAAACACGTATTAAGCGTACTTATAAGGGTTATTACATTAGTTAGTATAAGTCTCTTGGTGTGGGTAGGTGTTGAATTCAAACTTGCCCTTCCGTGCTAGTTAATAATGCACCTGGGCTACTTGCCAGTTGACTTGGAAATAAGCTAAAAGATTCATTTCCTCCACTGGCAAATGTAAACCTGCTATTCAGATCTTCGTTCTGTAAGTGTCTGTTTGTGTCTACAGTAGTCGACTTTCAAGTACACTTTAAGCTTCTAAGTTGATTTCAAAGTCGCGCGGTACACTAGCAGAATTCTCAACCTAAAATTGTTGCTTGGGAAGATATAAATGATGTTAACTTCTTAGTCGACTTCCAAGCATACTTCTTAGTTGACTTCAAAGTTGACACATTGCCAGAAATTTCAAGTTAAATTGTCTGGTAAGATGTAAATCATGCCGACTTCTTAGTCGACTTCCAAGCGTACTTAGTCGACTTGCAAGCGTACTTCTTAGTTGACTTCCAAGCATACTTCTTAGTTGACTTCAAAGTTGGCCAGAAATTTCAAGTTAAATTGTCTGGTAAGACGTAAATCATGCCGACTTCTTAGTTGACTTCCAAGCATACTTCTTAGTTGACTTCGAAGTCCACGGTGTAGTTGACAATTCCAAGTCAACCTTCACAGCGTTCGAGTACCTAAATGCCAAAGACGTCTAACAAGACAACCATTGATCAACATCTAAAGTTAACTTGTAAGTAAACTTTTGAATAAACTAATTAACCTCTGACTTAGTTGGGATCTTTGTCAATCTAATTGTAACTGTCACGTAGAACTATACACTTCTTATGAAACTAACTATAGGAAACTGACAAAGTTAACTTGGAAGTCGGCTTACGAGAAGTCAACTTACAAGTTCACGCAAGAAATCAGTTGTTATATGAACGCATAACAGTTGTAGTAAGCATGCAAGTTAACTAGGAAGTTAACTTGGAAGCCGCTCACAAGTCAGCGAAAAAGACGTTGTTAAAGCATCCCTATGAAACTTGTGGTGGGAAGTAAGAGGAGGCGATGAAGTCAACTTGAAAGTCGACTTACAAGTCAGCGATGAAGTAAACCGTAAAGTAACCCTATACACCTCGTGACAATCTAGTAATACCAGCTAACAAAACAATGACCACATAAGCAAACTACGTAGTTGACTTGAAAGTCGACTTGCAAGTCAGCTAAGAAGTCATCACTCGAAATAAGACTCGAAAACGTGCTAGTAGATAAGAAACAGGCTAATAGGGAATGTCACTGAGCATGGAAGGTAGCTACGTAGTTGACTTGAAAGTCGACTTAGAAGTTACCGATAAAGTCGACGTGACAGTAGCCCTTAAAATCTTCACTGGAATCCGAGCTAAGTAAGTGCGGGCAAGTTTAAACCGAATCTATGAAAGTTTGACTAGGGATAGTTGACTTGAAAGTCGACTCGAGGGGCGACTAATGCATAGGAGGTTGGTGAACAGTCAATTTGCTACAACAATCCGGCAGCTATTTCTGGCGAGGGTGGCACGGCGCCAGAAGGTGATGAACGCCAGCGAGAAATGCAATCCGTAACAACACCAAACACGACACGCAGAAACAAGAGAAAGACGAACACTTGACACAGACACACACTTTACCTTCACAGTTCTATACGACGGCTCATATTGTACAATATAGTATAAAAACATAAGTTGTAAATATATAGATAGAGAGGTGTGGGTGATATCCTTGATTATATCAGTTTATAATCAATTTGATTATCTGTATATCTGTCTGTCTGATTCTCCGTCTAAGTGTCTATCTAGCCATCCACCTAACTATCTACCTGCCTGTCTGTTTCTTTGTCTTAACTTGTATATCTATATGTTCGTTTATCTATCTTATCCATCTGTCTGTCTGTCTGTCTGTCTATCTGTCTGTCTGTCTATCTATCTGTCTAGGTACCGATCTATCTATCTATCTGTCTGTCTGTCTGTCTGTCTATCTATCTGTCTAGCTACCTATCTAGCTGTCTATCTATCTGTCTATCTATCTGTCTAGCTGTCTATCTATCTATCTATCTATCTATCTGTCTATCTGTTTATCTGTCTATCTGTCTATCTATCTATCTATTTATCTATCTATCTATTTATCTACCTATCCATCTGCCTGTCTATCTGCCTGTCTGCCCGTCTGTCTATCTGTCTATCTCTCTAACTATCTATCTATCTACTCAACGGCTAACCTATCTGTCTGATTTATCCATTTATTCATCCATTCAAAATAACTAAATTAAACAGATTACATTTTCTATTTAAGAAAACAAAATAAGAACCGTCTGTTTCCTTAACGTCTGTCAACAAAGCCCACCACAAAAACGAACGGGCGAGTTTTTTATTTCACTTCATTTTTGTTCAACTTTCTTGCTTTCTTCTTTTTTGTCTCTGTTTCAAGTCACTTTTTTATCGTCCCTGACTCTCTCGGTGGAGAACTATTTCCCCTCAAGTATCATACTCTATCCCGCTGTTAACTCTTAACGTCCCGTAAAAAGCCAGCGGCTGGAAAAAATGCCCGAGAATTCCGGTCCTTTCTGGCTTGACACTTTATTGAGCGATTATTTATTTGATTCTGGTCTTCTTCATCTTTTCTTAAATATTTCCGGCTGTAGGTTTTTTCCCCAACCCTGTTAATTAATTTCACACCGAATTGTAATTATTCAAATTAACTCATTGAATATGTTTAGAGCAAGAAACGAGGGTTTGAATGGCGGGGAATCTAAGTAATCCCTAACCTTTAGGATTTTATTTCGGCAAAACTTACCGACTGATTTCAACGAAACTTTAAGAGTGCATTAAGTAGTCTTAGGCCTGTATTCAGTATTTTTTGGGTTATTATACCTTTGTAAGTTTAAGAGTAATGAGCAATTAACTTTTTCCCCAGCAAGAAGAAAATTCCCAGTTGTTTTATTGAAACGGCTGCACTGGTGGTTTTCAGGTGCCTCTTAAATTATCGTTTGGAGTTTGGCCAAGTGCTTTTTGCTGTCTTGGCTTACTGACTCGTTTCAGTTTAAGTTATGCATTGGCGGCTCGCTGAAGTAGATATTAAAGCGTACTGCCCGAAGCCTTAGGGTGGAGCTATTTTCCAATACACTGCCCGAAACTTTAGGGCGGTCCTGTTTTTCAGACTTTATTTATACTTGTTCTTTCTTTTCAGAACCGCTTTCTTTAACACATTGAATTAACTTCGAAACTCTTGATATCATTCGTTTTATCGTCCAGAAGGTTATAGTAGACTGCCCGAAAGCTTTAGGGCGGACTTATTTACCAGCCCATTCCCTCTTCGTCATTATCAGGACAGATATCACATATGTCATTAACTTAAACGACAAAACGTAAGTTTTCTCTATTATTAGTTATATAAACAGACAGGTAGTTAGACAGACAGATTAATTGGATAAAGAGCCAGATAGATAGATAGACAGATAGATAGACAGACAGATAGATAGATAGATACATAGATAGGTAGGTAGGTAGATAGATAGATAGATAGATAGACAGATAGATAGATAGATAGATAGATAGATAGATAGATAGATAGATAGATAGACAGATAGACAGACACACAGACGACCGACATACCTTTTATATAACAGGAGCACATATGCCTTCCCCTACAGTGCGGGTTACAACTAAACTGCCCGAAAGCTTTAGGGCGGTTTCTCTGCTTTTTCCCTTGGCATTCTCCTCTGTTGGTTCCCTCTTTATTCATTTATTTATTTATTTATTTATTTTTTTGCTTCGTCTTGCTTTTCTGGGTAACCGACGAAAGAGTGTGAACCTGGTTTTCGTGTTTTTGCGCAGTAATGGCTGTCTTTTTAAGCGAGGGGCCGTTTCATAGCTCGGAGCAAGTCTGCCGTGCCTTGGCTCATTTTCATGCGGCTTATATAGACGCGCTATGTGTGTGTGTGCCCCAACAAAGCAACCGGGGGAGAGAGAGACCGAGAGAGAGAGAGAGAAGGAAGGGGGATAGATAGAAAAGATAGATAGATAGAAAGAGTGAGAGAGAGAGGGAAAAGAAGGCACCTGAGGGGCCGCCGCGTTGGTTTGGGGACCTCCAACATCGATATTGGCCCTTTTACCAAAAGAGAAACTGCCAAAACCCGGCGACGAAAACTTGGGTCCATGCACATACAAGCCAATACACAACAGTCGTACCTGTTTTATGCATACTAAACTAAACCTGCGACACGCTACATCACCATAAGAACCCCACCTCCCCCTTCCCCCTCCACTCTGCATCATTCTTATAGATACCGGGTCGTTAAAAAAAGAACCATACCGGTAGAAACCACCACTACTACTTTTACTACTTTACTATGAAGCAGCATGTACTGAGGGATTCGCAAGACAATGCCTCGTCAAATCCCGATACTCGTTTCCCCCGCCATCTTGCTCAGATTCTGCTGAGTTTAAAGATATGAGCATAACATGATGTGGGCAAACTAGCTGAATGTATGGACTGTCCGTTAGCGGTTTCCGAAGTGTCCGTTATACAGCGTCTGTGTGTAGAAGGGACAAACTCGGGGAGAAAAGCTGGTTTCGTACAGGACTTGAAGGAAAGAAGCTTGTTTACGGCCAGGCTTATCGCTTGACACTGTTGCAATCCACACAAAGATAAGAGTCACTGTTGCAATGATAGTTGTTGAATCGAGCAATCGAATCGGTGGTCACTTTTCGCAATGCAGTTTAAACTGTAATATCAATAAAAGTTTACATGAGATCTTATAGACTATAGATTCAGTAGTAAGTAAGTGTATAGAGTCGAACAGTTATACGTAAGTTTGAATTTAAGATGTTGCAGTGGTTATGAAGAAATGTATAGAAGTTCTGATCTGCGGGTCTTGGAGGGTTGTTATCGAAGGAGAAAAACCGTCGGATGACTTGATATTTGTTGGCTGTGTTATGACGTCATATTGTGTAGCTCTTAAGGTGAAAAGATCTGCTCCGGGTCAATAAGTTATAGCCGAGCCTTTTTTCCCTCCCTTTTTGAAAAAAAGCTGTTTTATCTCTTCTTCTTCTTCTTCCTCTGGGTTGCAAGAAGGTTCGCAACTGCTGGCCATCTATAGGGAAGATTTGGGTATAGTAGATTATGGTTAGCTTAAATTTAGATTAGATTTGATTAGACTTTGAATAGATTTTGGGGTGTAATGTGGAAGTTGCGGACCCTTTGTCTGTGTGCTTCTCTTCTTCTTCTATACTTGAAGGGGGGGGGCGAAAGCCAACGGCAGCGCTGCATTACAATGGAGCAACCAGCCGAGCAGAAAGCCGCCCGTGCAAACACCAATAAATAAACAAATCTCTTTTAATACTCCCTCCTCTGCTTCTTCTTCTCTCTCTTTTTTCAACAAGTATACACTCTGCATAATAAAAAGTACAAATAGCCCCTCTTGACGAAACACTAAAAAGCTGATTAGTACATCCGAAACTTTTTCCCGGTTTCCACTAATGGACAAATGGTCCTTTGCTCTGCGGGCCCTTTGATTGGATGTGTACCGGTATCTTTGTCTGTTTATCTGTCTATCTCCATATCTGTTATGATGTCTATACATAGATCGATAGATCGCTGCGTCCATTTACCTATCGGTCTATATGTTTGTATCTATCTATATGTATTTCTGTCCATCTATGTGTCTGTCCTTCTGACTATCAATGTCGGTCTAAGTATCAATATATCTGTCTATTCCATCCATCCATCTATCCATCCATGTATCTGTCCATCTATTAATGCCTCTCTGTGCACCTGTCAATCTATATATAACTATGTATCCGTTATCTACCTACCTATCTATATATGTATCTATTTCCTCATCTACCCATCCATCCATATGTATCTGTCTACCTACCTATCTGTCTATTTATCTGTCTATCCTTCCAACCATCCATCCACCTACCCATCCATCTATCTTTCCATCAATTAATGCCTCTCTATGTACCTATAAATCTATATATAACTATATGTATCCATTATCTATCTAACTGTCTATGCATCTATCTATCTATCTATCTATCTATCTATCTATCTATCTATCTATCCATCTATCTATCTATCTATCTATCTATCTATCTATCTATCTATCTATCTATCTATCTATCTATCTATCTATCTGTCTATCAGTCTATCTGTCTATCTATCTATCTATATCTATCTATCTATCTATATCTATCTATATATCTATCTATCTACCTATATATCTACTCAGTCATCCATCTATCCATCTATCTGTCTGTCTCACTGCTTACCTATCCAACTACCCAACTTTCAAAGTCTTCGGGTAAAATTCCCAAACTTAACAGTCTTGACGACGGCGGTAGATGAAGAAACACACGGGTTAACTTAAACATCAGTCTATTACGGACTTCAAATCCTTAACAATTCATCCGCCATTTTGAGCGCAATTCAACGTACAAAGATGGCATAAAAGTAGAATGCAGAAGAAAAGGGGAAAAAGAAACGGGACGAAACAAATTAGCGATCAAAAATAGCAAGGCTCTTGTGTTGGAGAGCTATCAGTTGCTGGCAAAGGAAAGGGCGGCCAATTGTGCAGCTAAAAGCTCAGCCGGATTGTCAGTGAAGGGCCACCTAATCCGGTTACACGGCCAGGCAATAGAACACTCACAAAGGGCTTTTGCCAAAAACGAAAGGAAGCAGGGCAAAAAAGTAGTAAACAGTAGAAAAAAGGAACAAGACTTTAAAAAAAACTGTTTATGATAATTCTTAGTTAACTGAAGAACTATCTGCATAATTTACTAACTAACAGCCTAGCTAGCTAACTTATACACACCAATGACACTGCAATAACGAACCAGCCGGCTGACTAAATGACCAGCTACTAATCAACTGTCTACTAACTGCCTAGCCCCAGCTAACTTATACACTATTGGTAGTAAAAACTAGCTAAGCTGATAGCTTACAGAACTACTAACCCGTTAACCGACTAACTAACTAGCTAACATACGTAGCTACAGGTAATCTAACTAATCAACTAATAGACTAACTACCTCTTTAACTAACTAACTAACTAGCCATGACAGCTATTTCATACGTCAATGACAGCAATAACTAAACTACAGCTAACTTGCACTATATTGGCAGTAAAAACTAACTAAGCGAATCGTTTACCGAACTACTAACCCGTTGACCGACTAACTAACCAGCTAACATAAGTAACTAACTATATCATCTACTAGCTAACTTCCTTAGCCAGCTACCTTATACACACCAATGACACACCATAAAAGGCAAATTTGTCACCAAAACTACAAACCCGTTTGAGCATAACTAACTAACTATAACTGAAACAAATGAACGTGACTCCATTAGACTAATTGGGGGTACTTCAGCAGCCGGGCGACCAAAGAATGAAGGGGGACAAGGGATCAACGGGGGAAAAAAGGGCAGCACTTTGGGCATATACACGATAGCTAAGACAACTATTTGCCTTTAGGCTAGTAGCTAGTCGAGATAGGGGAAAGTTTGATTGCTTATTACTCCTAAACTTACAGCGATATAGCAACCCAAAAAATACTGAGTGTAGAACTGAAAGTACTTAATGTCTTCACAAAGTTTTATTGAGATCGGCTTGTAAGTTTGTCCAAAATAAAATGCCAAAGTTTTAAAATTATGGAAATTCTATGGAATATAGCCTTTAGGCTAGTTGCTAGTCGAGATACAGAAAGCTCTTGCTGGGTAAAAGTTTGATTGCGTATTGCTCTTAAACTTACAGCGATATAGCTACCCGAAAAATACTGAATGTAGTACTGAAGGTACTTAATGTCCTTCCAAAGTTTTGTGGAAATCGCTTTGTAAGTTTGTCCAAAATAAAATGCCAAAGTTGAGAATTATGGAAATTCTCCCGCCATTCTGGGCCCCCCGCTTTTTATGCTGTACCGACTGTATACTATCAGCAGCGACCGATACACAGCCGACACGAACCTCTCTGAAATGAAGAAACAAAAACTGTGACGCTGGTCGACACGCAACACACGAGAGGAGCACAAGATAATAATAAAAAAATCCGACACGAAAAAAAGGTAAACGGAAAAAGGGTCAGGAATGCTCCGCGTGTAAAAGCTTCATTTACCAACCCCGAAAAAAGCTTCGTTGATCCAAGTCGCTTATCGATCTGTAATTAAAAGCTATAAGTTGCTGTATTCTATCAACTGCTATATCTTTATTGTTATTATTATTATATTTGTTAAAAGTATTGTCAGAGATGCACTGGCGTGTGCGACAGTATACGCTGCGTGTGAACTCTTCATTTGGCCGTGAGGCCCGAGCGAAAAAAAGTACTTAATCGATTCTGTTTGTTATATATCGATTAATAAAGTAAATGCAGGTTTCTGTCCATAGCGAACTTCATTGACTTAGCAAAGTTAAGCCAATGCTAAAGTATCGATTGCTTGTGAATATTAAGCAAGTTCTACCGACGTTTAAGTATCGATTAAAGTTATTTATCGATCAATAGGTTAAATATTGATTGTTCGCTAAAAGCTATGTCGTGACTGTTTTACGGTCTTCAAGGGCCATTCTCTATATCCTCGAAAGCTATTACACACGGTTATTAAGTTACGTATCGATATTTCCCTCTATCATCGATTACTCATTAAAAAGTCATGCCAAGAGTATTTACGATACTTGCGGTCAAGGCTCTACGCCCCGCCTGGCCCTTAATTGGTGGTCGGTGAGCACCGGCTTAAATGGATATTAATACTTGTATACAATAGGCATGGGCTTCTTATTGTTGGACCTTTAAATAGCGGCCCATCTGTTGCAACTAGGGAGACACAAGCCGTCCCCCCTCCATTCCGCCCACCCTCTCTGTCAAATGAATACACACACACACACGTGCATCTATACTTTCAACACATATCATATTTGGGACTGTCTGGCGCCTTCAGCAAATCAAAGGGGAAATTGATGTAAAGTTCTCCCTTGGTAGCTTCCGGGGTGCTTCCCCTTGTAGTTTCCTTTTAATGAGTTCTCCGAGTTTCCCCTGTAGTTCACTTACGGCTTTATAAGATTTGGCGAAGTTTACCCTGAGTTACCCTGAGTTGCTCTCAGTGTTCCCTGAGTTTCCCTGAGTTACCCTCAGTATTCCCTGAGTTTCCGTGAGTTTCCATGAGTTACCCTGAGTTTTCCTCAGTGTTCCCTGAGTTTTCCTCGGTGTTCCCTGAGTTACCCTCAGTATTCCCTGAGTTTCCCTGAGTTACTCTCAGTGTTCCCTAAGTTAAACTCAGTGTTCCCTGAGTTTCCCTCAGTTACCCTGAGTTACTCTCAGTGTTCCCTAAGTTAAACTCAGTGTTCCCTGAGTTTCCCTAAGTTACCCTGAGTTACTCTCAGTGTTCCCTAAGTTATCCTCAGTGTTCCCTGAGTTACCCTGAGTACCCATACTTTCCCTGAGTTACTCTGAGTTTTCCTCAGTTATCCTTAGCTTTCTTCAGTTACCATCAGGTGCTCCTTGATTTTCCTGTAGGTGTCCTCAGTGTTTCTTGAGTTTCCCTCAGTTACCCTTAGCGTTCCCTGTGTTCCCCTAAGGTTCCCTAGGTTACCCTCGGTCTTCCCTGAGTTTCCCTTAGCTGTCTTCAATGTTCCCTAACCTTATCTTCCTTTCATTTGTGGTTCCCTTAAAGTTACTTCAAGGCCCTGAGTTTCCTTATGTCCGTATTGCCCCTTTTAGTGTCCCCAACCGCTTTCCCCAAGCCCTACCTGCCATAGTTGTCAGATTTCGCAACCATACTTTTTCATCCCTCAGGTATTTCTGTTAGGACCGCAGAGTATTCCCGGACTTTCGGCCCGCTGACGTTTACTCTAAGGTAATTTGGTACCAGTTTTGTTTAATTGCAGGGATGTTCTGCGTCAGTAAGCGATTCAAGAGCCCAGTGTTTATTGTTGTCCCTTTTGGCGCGCGCGGGAAAGCAAAAAGGAGCGCGTCAAAACCAAAGTTGCCAACTGAGGCAAGGGCAATCGGGAATGTGTGACACGTGTGCAAACTTTCAACCGTTGGGGCGCTATGCAAGTGGGGGCTTTTTCCGAAGAAAGAAAGGGACTGAAACAAGATGGCGCTCTGGGCCAGGCAGTTGCATGCCAAGCACGTCTCAAGCCTCAAAGCCCCAAGGTCTTTGTCCATATAAAACATTAGAGCGCCTGCCGCATGCATCCATATGGATGTACTCCAAACCTGAACTGATCTCTGTTCCCCGCCTCCCCTAACTCCCCTACCTCTCTCCCTCTCCCTTCTCATTCCCTTCCCCACTTTTGCCCTTAGGGAAGGACCGACATTTATTGACTTGTTAATCACTTGCTTTTGTCCCGCGCTAAGAATAACGCCCTGGGAACAAGGTGTGGGAAATTCCTTCTGACTTCCGAGAGTAGATGAAAGAGAAACATGTTATAGCCATATCAATTATGTTATTAGCACATGAATTGATGTCGTCAGTATGTTTTTTGTACTGTTCAATTTGTTGTGTTTAGAATAGGGACTGGTCTGGATTCGCTTAAATATCAATAGAATGTATCGATTTCTGCACAACGTGTTTCGACTAAGCTCTTGGGTATAGTTTGCAACAAGAACCTGGTTTCCTTTTGAAGAAAAAGCGACCGAATAGCCTCAGTTGTTAGTTGTTGATCTGTTAAACGTCCAAGGTTTCCACTTGTGTTACCGACGAAAAACTGATACGACATTAAAGAGAGGAAGAAAAAGAACTTGAGGCTGTCGTGTCGATTGTTCTTGTTGGTCCGTGACAAACAAGGGCAGACAGATTCTCATGATTTGCTGTAATCTCACAAAGCAGCGGTTTCCCTGTCTATATCTCGCGACTAGAGACAGTGAGAGAGAGAGAGAAACCGAGTATGTGTTGTGTGTGTCAAGTATGTAGGCGTGTCACTTCCCCCTCTTGATGTCGAACGGAGAGGATGAAGAAAGGGGAGAGAAGGGAGCGGGAGGGTAAAAGACCAACGGGGCGGGCAGAATTTGTACGGCGAGTTTGTTTCCGTTGAGCGGGTGCCGTGTAACAAAGCGCGTTATTGACCAGGACGCTTAACAGACGGCCATGGAGCACGAGGGAAAGGTGGCCCGGCCAGGGAGGTGGGTAGACAGCTTCCATCCTCTTCCAGTATTTCCACTCTTCTCGAGCTACGCTACATTCAATAACTGACGGGTTTCAGAAAACCGTTAATTACATACATGAAGTCATAACTTAACAAGGTTATAAACTATCAGAGTCGCCAATCACTAGTCCAGTTGATAGGC
>JAIQCU010002113.1:0-13427 GCA_022114935.1 Leptestheria dahalacensis
TATGACAGATAGATAGATAGATAGATAGATAGATAGATAGATAGATAGATAGATAGATAGATAGATAGACCGATAAATAGATATACAGATAGATAGATAGATAGACCGATAAATAGATAGATAGATAAATAAATAGATAGATAGACAGATAGACAGATAGATAGACATATAGATAGATAGATAGACAGATAGACAGATAGATAAATAGATAGATAAATAGATAGATAGCCCAAAAGGGCAGAAGTGCTCGAAAATAGACAGAATTTAAAAGAAAAATAAATAGACAGAAATAAATAACAAATAGGAAAATAAAAAAAGCTGAACAGAAAAAGACGAATAACGTTAAAAAATTATAAAATAAAAAAAATCCAAAAAAATTAAACATAATAAAAAAGATGAGTTAAAAATAAATAAATAATTTTTAAGAAAAAAGGCCGGCCTTGTGTTGTTGGCCTCGGATGAAAAATCATCGACTGAATTCTCTCATCAGAAAAATAAAGCTGGAAGTGCGATTTGCCCTCGCCCGGAAACAAATGAGCCTCTCTCTCTTATCATAGATGCCCATCGGCTTACGTCCTCTCTCTCTCTCTCTCTCTGTCTATCTATCTGTCTATCTCTCATCATTTCTACAGAGCACCAAACGGCTACTACAAGTCGAAAGACCAGGCTTAAGAAAAGTTAACTCTGTAGTCGACTAAGTAGTCAAAAAGAAGCCAAGCAGAAGCTAATATAAGGTATCGACTTTAACTTGAACTTGAAAGTCAACTGGAGAGTAGACTTCATAGTCGACTTAAAAGTCAACATTTTATAGTCGGCCTGTGAAGCCAATCTATTTACCTATCTTGTAAATAATAACCTCAATATTATTATTATTATTTAATTTTCCTAGTTAAGTTAATTAAACTTGACATACTACTCCAGTTAGCAATTTTATTTCCTAATTAGCTAATAGCCTTGATAATGATAAATTAATGAAAGTTTATTATACTCGCCTAACTGTTTCAAAGAACCTTGATGATGTAACTCCAATAGCAGTTATGTTAATTCATTTCAATCAAGTTATAGTATTCTAGTACATAGATCATTTATCAACGAAACCGCTATAACTGGAGATTACAGATAAGTAGAATGTTGAGTTGACTCAACATTAAAGTTGTGTTGATGTGTACCTGGTATAGGAGGAGAGGAGATGTTCTGGAATCTTACTGAATTCAGGTTTCTCGTCGGACGACTAATTAGCTACGAGGCGATATGGAAATGTCCTTGTTAGAAGAAGGGATTCTACTCGGTCTAGAACCAAATTATAAAAAAGAAACAGGAATAAGTAGTTAACAAGGCGTATTACCAGTTTGGACCGGATTTTAAATTAGTTTTCAACTGCTCATAATGATCAGTGTTAATTAATCTATGTATTTATAGCAGTAATAGTTTACTTATGTATATAATATCGGATTTTTAAGTAAGAATCCATGGTGAGCGTGTGAAGTAGATTCTATAAGTCGCTAAAAGACGATCTGCAAGTTGGATTTCAAGGTCGAATTCAGGTTGCTTTGAAGGCTCGCGGTTTAAAGTTTGATTTGGTGTGCCAGACTATACAGTTTAACTTCCGTAAGTTAACTACAGAGTTCGCTTTGAAGTTGACTCGTAAGTTCACGAGGTCGTAGTCGACTTGAGCAATTCCAATTAGCTATTCACAAGCCGACTACACATGTTAACTTTCAAGTCTACTATGAAGTCTACTCTCGAGTTGGCTTTCACGTTCAAGTTAAAGTCGATATCTTGGCTTCTGCCTGTTGGCTACAAGGTTAGACTAAATCGACTACGGAGTTCAGTTTTAAGTCGACTTCGCTAATTGGATCCACGATGTTGATTTCAGGATATAAGCTCCCAATATCAAGTTTGATTATGTTCCGATCGTCAAGTCGACTTTGAAGGTTAGTTTCAAGTTGATTCTTTGGTTTGGAACACCGTCTTTAAAAATCGTAGAAAGCTTTAAACGCTGAAACCAATCAAGTCTGATTTCAAGTCAACTAAGAATAGTAACTCCAAGTCGACTACATAGTTGACTTCAAAGTCGACTACAAAGTTCAGTTTTCAAGTTAAACACCCATTGCGCTTATGTTAACACCATATTGCCAAGTTCAAGTCGACTACATAGTTGACTTCAAAGTCGACTACTAAGTCGGCTACAAAGTCGACTACAAAGTTAAATTTTCAAGTTAAACACCCACCGAGGTTATGTTATCACCATATAGCCAAGCTCAAGTCAACTAAGAAAACCCTAAGTCGACTACATAGCTAACTTCAAAGTCGACTACAGAGTTCAATTTTCAACTTGAGACAACTCAATAAGGCCTAATTTTAACACCATAATCCTTGTAATCCAGCTTCCGTTGTTATAACGCGTCTAATTAAGCAATTTAATCAAGTCATCAATGAGGAGTTTATTTTTATTGTGTTAAGAGTCTTTATTTTCCACGAAATTCAAGACTGAACGGTTCAATCTACTGTTTATTATTCTCACTCATTCACTGTCGCCTTTCTTCTTCTTCTTCTTCTTTAATTTCAGAAGAAAACAAACAGAAAGGGTTGAAAGTAAACGCTATTGTATCCGACGCTGTTCCGGCGTGAAATCCGTCGCCTGTGATGGAAAGACACTTTTCTTTTTTTAAAAAAACCTTTCACTTCTTTTGTCCGTCTTTCGCGCCGTTCTGTTCCACTTCATCTTCCTTTTTTTAAAAAAATTAACCTTTTAATTTTTTATGGTTTTTACCTGATGACTTTCGAACGAAGACAGGAGCCAGCGGTGATTGAATTCTCCGATCCGGTGGTGTCCCGGCTATTTGCCGGGCTTTTATCCGGTGCTGTGAGTTGTATTCAACGGGGGCCCCTCTTGGGAGACACGGAATTCAACCTGTAAAGTTGTATTGTTTCTGACGACCACCCAATGATTCATTGTCTGTTGTCTCTTTTCAATGAATAGAACCCGCCTAGTGGTAGGGAATCACGAGAGATTCTTAGTTTGTACTGTGAATCAGAATTTCATTGAAGTGTTTGGATCCTTAATTGAACTACGGGTTAAGTTTTATGACTCAACGATGGGAGATTGCAGTGAATTATTGAATCGTCTCCGTGGCCCTCTTAAAAACCGCATTGAGTCACACTATGAGTCATCAGGTTAACCTAAAGGTGATTACAGTTTAACGGTAAGATACAATGACTCACCGGAATTGATTAAATCAAGTACTGTAGTGAGTCATATCGGTTTATATCAAGTCGTGTTGAATCATAAACCATACTGAGTCATAATAAGACAGTTTTAAGTCAATAGATCACGTCGAGTCATACTGTGTTTCATTGAATCATTGTGAATCCTAATGGGATAAAGAGTCATACTGAGTTACACTGGTCCATATATCGAGTCATATAGAATCACGTTAGGTCATATATTGAGATTATGCAATCTCAACTCGACTCTGACTCGTAAGTTAAGTCGGTTAAAACGCAATTTAAACGGTTATTAATATATCCAACATTCGCTTATTAGAAAATAACATTGGGATCTAAAAATAGAACTTGATTTTTACTTGTTATTTACTTGATAACTGGGTAAATTATGGTTGAATATGCAGCTTTGATAATTGTAGATAGAAAATATAACTTGATTTTTACTTGTTATTTACTTGATTTTTACTTGTTATCTACTTGGTTTTACTTGTTATTTTACTTGATCTTTACTTGATTTACTTGTTATTTACTTGATATCTACTTGTTATATACTTGATTTCTACTTGTTATTTACTTGATTTTTACTTGTTATTTTCTTGATTTTTACTTGTTATTTACTTGATTTCTACTTGTTATCTACTTGTTATCTACTTGATATTTACTTGTTATTTACTTGATTTTTACTTGTTATTTACTTGATAATTGGGTAAATTATGGTTGAATATGCAGCTTTGATAATTGTAGATAGAAAATACAACTTGATTTTTACTTGTTATTTGCTTGATATCTACTTGTTATATACTTGATCTTTACTTGATTTACTTGTTATTTACTTGATTTTTACTTGTTACCTACTTGATTTTTACTTGTTATTTGCTTGATATCTACTTGTTATTTACTTGATTTTCCCTTAAATTTATAATAGCGTTAATTACATTTTCATTGGGGGGAAAATAGACCGAGGGGAAATGTTGAAAGGGAAATTCCTGAAACTATTTGGCGAATTCCTGGGTGTAAATACGAGACCGTAATCCGCGCTCTATGGAGATCTCAACTGAATTACGAATGAAACGATCAATAGAGAGGAAAACCTAGAAATCTTGGAAGGGGAGTTTAACCTTTGGCTTCGAATTCCCACGGTTTCCAGACCCCCTGCTGTGACTGCCAGTCGACAAGTAAAAAAAATTCTCTTTCAACTTTCGAAGTACTGGAGAAGAAAAAAATAAATTCGATGAAACTGGAGAAGCTCCTTCAACTGAAATTTTTATCACTTGAAATTGCCAAGCCCATGTTCCAATTTTTTTTTGCTGTCTTTAAAAATTCCTAATGTTTAATTAATAACAGGGCCTTGTAATTATATACAGAGAATACAATGTGATTTTTTCTTGTTATTTACTTGATAATTTGCTAATTTACAGTTGAATATGCGGCCTTTATAATTATGGATAGAAAATTCAACTTGGTTTTTACTTGTTATTCACTTGTTTTTTACTTGGTTTTTACTTGTTATTTACTTGATTTTCACTTGTTATTTACTTGATTTTTACTTGATTTTTGCTTGTTATTTGCTTGATAGGGTTAGTAGACTATAGGTAAAAAACAAGGCCCTTACATTCATAAACAGAAAATTAGCTTGATTATTACTTGTTAGTTGCTTGATAATATTGTCAATCATGGTTGAATGTTGAATCTTTTGTCTTGTATCGAAACAATGCTTTCTCACACATGTCGACTTATGGACAGATGTTGTCGTCTTTGATGAAGTTGTGACGACTTGCAAATTCCTGCTCCGGCTTTAACGACTCGGTAATTAATGAGCAGAACGGTTTCGACTGAGAGACAAAAAAAAATTCGTCTGGCGCCATTTGCCGAGTTGGATTACCGACGTTTCAACACAACAACTGATCTTACAACTTCGCTCAAATGTTACTCCTTCCTTCAATAAAGCAACTTTTATCATATTAACCGCATAACTTAACATTAATTTAAGTAATATTAATCTACCCTTAATCACCATATGGTATAGATAATTATATACAAATACAAATTAAATTACACGTGTCTGTCGTGTCGTATAATTGACAGTGTCGCTTAACTTCCCCCGTATGTTGAACAATGAATCACCAAACCGACAAAACTTCCCCCCAACTTTACACTCAATTAAATTTCCCTCGCTTCTCTTCAAGCAACAACTTATTACAAAGTTGGTATTTTTGTCACACCAGACCGACATGTCTAGACAACAATTGTATAGTCGTCATTTCCAGTCGACTTGATTTCTGGTTCCCAATTTGAGTGACATACACGCGTTTAGCTAATGACATTGATAAATGATTCATTAGCCAAATGAGTACTTAATAGTTGAATTGAATTAAGTGCGATTACGTCATTTATCTAATAGTGTCGGACTTTAGCTTACAGATGCGGAGGAATTCATAGTTTAAGTTTAAGTTGATTCAAATCGTGTCGGGACCAAAAACCAACTCAAGCTGTGCACCGACTACAACTTATATCGTAACAGTCACAATGTAAAATACTATTTAACTTATTCTAGCTGTACTATTATGCGGATCGTTTCGTATCGTTCGGCTGAAATCGATAATTCAACAGTCTGATTAGAATTTAGAGCTTAGTAATCAAACAACTATAACAAAACCATTAGATAATCAAGTTAACTTAATTACATTTATGTCTAGACTCGTCCTATACATTTCTATAGTCCGGTGGGAAGAAGAAGAAGAAAAAGGTGTATCCGTCCAAATATCATTTTCATATCGGGGCAACGTGTTGTTATCATTTGTCCGCAGTGTGTGTCCGGTCGCAGGTTAATTGAATACGGACAACTGTCCTTTTAGAAATAGTTTTCAGACAGAAACGGACACGAAATGTGTTTAGTATTTCGATAGGGGGGAAACAAAAGTAGAGTATATGGCTCACTCTTGGGCTGATTGTATGCATAACAGTTTATACAGTTGGTTGGCGCGTGTCTCTTTTATCTTTTCACCGTTTTCCGTCACTTTTTTCTCCCCTCGTTTTGAAGGTAAAGTGCCAGCTGCTTTCCGGACTTTTCCCGGTCACCAAGTGGGTCCAAATGGTCCCTACTCGAAACATACGAATCGGAAAGATTCTCGACAGAGATATCTCTTGTTAGTCGGGTATAAGCCTCTTAGGGGGGGGGGACTCTGGCCTATAGGAGAATCCTGAATCTCTGTGATTCTTTTGTTGTTTTGATAAAGAATTGATAAAAGTCGGGTTTTGTAAGGATATAGTTTTGTGAATGAAGGTGACTTCGGTGACTTGGTTGAATGTATCCAGGAATGATTCTTTAGCCTCTATAGTACCTCTAGACTTTATGAATCTTTAGCGAATCTTGTATAAATCTCGTAGTCAATCTCTGTGATTCTTTTGATTTGAATCTCCTTCAGTAAACTACAAGAGTAGGGGTTTGTAATGATAGTTTTGTTCCGTGAAATGAGTTGTTGGGTTAAATAAGTTTGGGAATGATTCTAGAATTTATCAGGAATGATTCTGAACCTCTCGTACGATTCTTTGAATTCTTTTGGATTTTCTTGATTGGCGACGCTTTTCGTGTGATTCTTCGTGTGAATCTCTGCAATTCTTCTGAATCTCGCGGAATCTCTTCAAGGAACTTCCGTTGACTATTTTGCAAATGACTTCATTAACTTATGGGGAATCTTGTGTGAATCTCTTTTATGATTCTTCGTGAATCTCTCTGTTGACTGTTTCACGAATCCCACACCGTGACTCCTCTGATACTGTTAAGATACACTATGCCTCCATGAATCTCTTTTCATTCCTGTATGAATCTTCGTATCCTACCTTCTGATCGACTCCTGTATGATTCTCCAAGAATCTCTTCTTTCGCAACTGGTGATTCTCATACGCGATTCTCTTGTAGATAACCTGTAATTCCCGTATGAATCTTTCTAGCTGATGATTCCCCATATAATGATTCTCGGATGATTCTCTACCATCTACCTCTGTTTCATGTTGAATAACACGAAGTGATAAAAAGAAGATCCTGATCGTTTTCGAACAGTTAACTATTCCGGAAGAGGGAAACGTGAAAGTTACGGAGACTGTTTGAAACGAGTCACGTGACCTCAACAGAAGGACTTCCGGATCTCTGCTACTATAGCTCGTGTGCCTTCCGTGTCAGTAAATTGACAGTATCCAGCTGCTGATATTTCCATTTTCCCGTCAAAAGGTGCAAAACGAGAATACAAAAAGACGTATCTCGGCTTTTCGTCATGAACGCTGACCATCCGGGCGGGGGGGGATTGAGGGGGCCATGTTGTCAGATACACCAACCAGCCCCAGAACCCAACTGGCACAGGCACACATATAGTTTCATTAAATAAATGGATAGTTAGATAGATAGATAGATAGATAGACAGATAGATAGACATACAGATAGATAGATAGATGGATAGACAGATAGATAGATAGATAGATAGATAGATGGATAGACAAATAGATAGATAGATAGTAAGTTAGATAGATAGTAAGTTAGATAGATAGACAGAAAGATAGATAGACAGAAAGATAGATAGATAGATACAAAGATAGATACATTGATAGACAGAGAGACATTGAGAGACAGCACACAGCAGAAAGTCAAATTCTGTACAGCTTCAGTTAATTTTCAATTCTACATATATAACGATAACAACCTTGACCGTATATTAAAACCTTGACATTACTGTCTACTTAAGTTAACTTAGGCTTAACCTCCGAGCCCGAATCCCTTGATTGCCTTAACTCCGTCCTATAAGAATTCGAACCCGCTGGGTTCCCCGGTCAAACGGCAGGGTCTCTACCTAAACTTTAATTGGAGTTATCTTAATAACAGAGCGTTCTTAATCAACATTTCTTTCGTAATCTCAGTCTACTCATTTCATATTCTCTCGGTTTCAGTCAGCTTGTTAGTTGTGTCAAATTAATTTCTTAAAAATGTCAAACTATAATTTTGTGTGCCGAATTTGCGGAAAGGCGATTTCTCCGGGAATCCATGTATATTCTCAATCAATCAACTATTCCAATTGCCTCAATCTTTTCGTTAACGATCTCGTGCGTCCCAATCATGATTGTGACTGTCCAACTGCTGGGCCATTCCGGCATTGGTTGACTTATTTAAACAAGTGGCGCGCACGCGGCCCGCATTGAGATACACGAATCGTCTACTTACTTGTTCGCTTTGACAGGACAATGGACCGTCATGAGTACTGTATATGTCAAGTCCTTAAACAGTGTCAAGTACACACTTTGCGCCGAGTGTGAATACCGAGTGCTTTCGTAACCGTTTGAGAATCTTACTCGGAATACAATAGGCGCTGTATGGTCTTCGGACAACAGACGGATCTTCAACCCCCCCACCCCTTTTGTATGGACCAATAGGGGCCATTAAGATTCATTTAGTCGATTAATGCGAGATAAGAATCAGGGCTATAGGGATTTCCCTCAGTCGGTATATATTGGGTGCGGCTAAGTTGATGACTCTTGGTAGTAATGAGCTTTTGTGTAAGTCGCTATATGTGGGTTATAATTCAACTATCTATTTTTTTTTACATACATAAACTATACTGATGATAGAAAGATAAACAGATAGACAGACAGGTAGGTAGATAGATAGATAGATTAGTTAGTTAGATAGACAGATAGATAGACAGATAGACAGATAGATAAATAGTTAAATAGATAGACTGATAGACCGATAGATAGATGGACAGATAGATTAGATAGATAGTTAGATAGACAGGTCGATAGGTAGACAGAGAGGCAGATAGACAGACAGACAGATAGATAGATAGTTAGATAGATAGATAGATTAGATAGATAGATAAATAGACAGTTAGATAGATAGTTAGATAGACAGGTCGATAGGTAGACAGAGAGGCAGATAGACAGACAGACAGATAGTTAGATAGTTAGATAGATGCTTAGATAGATAGATAGATAGATAGGTAGATAGATGGATAGATAGTTAATAGTTAGATAGATAGAGAGATACATAGATATACAGACAGGCAGACAGGCAGATAGGTAGATGGTAGGTAGATAGATAGATAAATCAATTAAGCTAAGAAATAGTTACTAGAAACTAGTTACTTTAAGTTAGGTTCCTAGAAGTTAGCCAATAGAAACTAGCCATCCGTATGTTTAGTCTAGTTATTCTGGCTGCAATTTATCTCCTACTCAACTACATGAAAGATGACTCAATTCCGTCATTTCTATTTCTGGATGCAAAAATGACATCAACTCATGGGTTCAGGTTAATTAGTTTAGTCGATTTAATTGGTTTCCGATGAATGGGTTTTAAAATTCCGTAGTATAATGTAATTGTTCAGTAATTAAAGTGATGGATTTCTTTGCATGGGATTGTAAGAGTCATGATTCTGACTGATTCTGTACGAATCTTTAATGTTCCACATCAAATCTTGCGTGATTCCGATTCTGAAGAAGTATAAGAATCAAGAAAGGCCTTTCCTGTGCTTGAAGATTCATGATTTGATCGCGTTTTAAAACTGGACTTTGATGAATATTCAGATCGATTCCTATCATACCATCTATCTATCCATCTATCTATCTATCTATCTATCTAACTAACTAACTATCTATCTATCTGTCTGTCTGTCTGTCTGCCTCTCTGTCTACCTATCGACCTGTCCATCTATCTATCGGTCTATCAGTCTATCTATCTATCTATCTAATTATCTATCTATCTATCTACCTAACTATCTACCTGTCTATCTATCTATCGGTCTATCTATTTAACTATTTGTCTATCTGTCTATCTAACTAACTAATCTATCTATCTACCTACCTGTCTGTTTATCTATACTGGTGATAATTATAAATGCGGTAAAAGTTATTGTACAAGGAAAATGATTAGAATATATTATCGTTCGCTTAAATTCAATTCGGATGAAATTATGTTTCATTATATTACTAGCTATTATTTAGCTGCCTCTCTTCTATAAAATCATGCCCTATTTTATATTTAAAAAAACTTATCAACAAATTTTTTAATGCTGGGTTTAATTCCCCGCCTTTCTTTAATCTCAATGTCTGGGTTTTTTTTCCTACCTGGGTGCATTAAACGCTTTATCACCTGTTTCTTATAGAAGTGCGGCTATAAAAAAGCGTCTGGTACCTTTACTTTTTAAATAAATCTTTATTTACAGTTAGCTTTTTTTTCTCAAGACCCTGTATACAGTCCAGAGCAAAGAAAAAAAAGGGTTCTTGTTGATTGCTTATTACTCCCAGAATTTTACAGCTATCGCAACCCAAAAAATACTGAACGTAGATCTCATAGTGCTTAACACACTCATAAAGTTTCATTAAAATCGCTGTGTAAGTTTCGTCGCAATAAAATCCTAAACATTATCATAATTTACCGCCATTCAGACCGCCTTTTTGTTGTTGAGGGGCTCTACACTAGACGGGAATGCGAAGATACAGACAAACACACACAGGGAACAATAATCTCTTTCAATGAAGATTGACCCGCGCTCTATTTTACGTCCATTCAAGACCGTCAACGTGTATCGAGCAACTCATTGCGAGCAAAACACTGTTGATTCATACAGGGAATTGAATCTGACTCACTTTTCGCTGTCAAAAAATCTGTATAACAACATACTTAGAATGTGAGCGTTATCTTTGATTCATACTTGAACTATGAATGACCTATTTGGTAAAACTTACACATTAGGTTCTTACATAACATGTCTTCAATAGACTCTGCGGAACCGAGGTGAGGTCTATGGCAGTGTTTTCCAAGAGTGGCTCAGCAACCAGTGTAAATTCCACACACATGATTGCCGTTAGCGAGGTGGAGAATGTGTTTTAGCTGTCTGGTGATAGAAGTCGCAGTCGGTGGTCAAATGACAAATAATTCCCTGCCGTAAAAATCTCATTCCACGAAACAGAGACACCAACAATTTATTTCTTTTCCAGATCATGGGAAAGGCACCTTGACTGTTTTTTCTACTTGTTTGTGTACATAATAGTAATATAAGGGAGTAATCAAGTAAAATTATTAATTAATCTTAGTATGGATGAGATCAGACGATTGCGTATTTTTTGCATACTAATTACTCTACTGGTAGGGACGTATGAGTACAGATGTACGGGGACTCGGTAAACAATATGGCGAACACAAATCGACACAAGGTTGGCAATTTTCGCACGCTTTCGACAAGTGTATTGCGTGCACCGGAAATGGCCTGCATCAAAGGGTTTACACCACAGCCAGATTCTTCGGTCGCACACAAACAACTTGGAGCAATTTGTTTTGCAACCGCCCTGTTGACGCTTCTGTCCTTTTGGCATAAGTTTTTTGCAAATTTTTGCGCTCGGTGAAGGATACTGAAGACGAGCTCGATTGTCTCGTGTGTTTTTATTGTAGTTCTTCAAGTGGCCGAGTTCAAACAGATTCATCGTCATCTGTTTTCGGTAGCAGTCGCTGAGTGTGTGTCTCTTATAGGCGTTTTCAGTGAACAGCGACAGATACCAAAGTCGAACTAGAATTGGAATTTTTTTACTGAAGAGTGGAAAGGTGGATACGCGTCTTTGGTACTGGTCGCTGAGGGTATGCTCCTAATGGAGGCATTGAAGGTTGAGCGACAGATACCAAAGACGGGTTAAAATGGAATAGTATTCATTATTAACAACTTTTAACCCCGTCTTTGGTAGCAGTCGCTAGGGGTATGTTCCTGATGGAGGTTTTCAATGCAGAGCGACAGATACCAAAGACGGGCCAAAATGAGAAAATATTTATAGTTAATGATATTTAAGCCCGTCTTTGGTAGCAGTCGCTAAAGGTATGTTCGTCATGGAGGTTTTTAATGCAGAGCGACAGATGCCAAAGACGGGCCAAAACGAGAAAATATTTTTAGTTAATGATACTTAACCCCGTCTTTGGTAGCAGTCGCTCAGAGTATGTTTCTAATGTAGGTTTGTAATGCGGAGCGACAGACCTCAAAGACCAGTCGAAAATGGCTGACTAAGAATAATCCAACCCGTCTTTGGTGGCAGTCGGTATAATGGAAGTTCGCAACGGATAGCGACAGTTACCAAAGACAAGCCCAAAAGTGGCAAGTATTTCCAAGTGCAGTAAAAACCAACCCGTTTTTCGTGCGAGTCGCTGATTGCATCCGTCTTATGGGAGTGAGTCTCTTTAAAGGCCAGCGACATGTTTTGGCGGGAGGGGGCGTGAAAACTTGGGACCGATTAGACTTTGCGAACAAATTAATCATGCCTCTGGTAAAGTCACTACGCGTATGGTCCCATATGCTAGTTTACATCGTCTGCTGACAGACACCAAATATTTAAGCGATCTGAGGATTTAAAAAATTTTGCAGATGTGTTCCTATCACTTTTCAGACATGTCGCTTTACGACCTCCCTTTATGGAGTTTTACCATGGGGAGCGACAGATACCAAAGGTCCAAGCTAGTATGATTACGTAGCTCCCAATGCATTCGATTGTACCTCAGATCGAGTGGTAAAATATCATGCAGCAAGGGTTGTTTTCCCCCATGAGTTTTAATGATCTTCTGCAGAACATTGTAATAATACGGATCTTTGATTCAGTCGCAGACCCTATCAGGTTTGATTAAAGATGGTGGCAAATTGGCGCGTTTACTAGTTTTCACACGACCTTGGGTCAAGGTCAGGGCATTTGTTTCTTCTACTGGGGTCTCTCTCTCTTTACTGCAGACCTGAATGACCGTTACGAAATTAACGCCTCGGGGCAATGCAGAAGAATTCGCCGAAGCTCCCAAAAGCACTCTAGCTTGCAAAACATTGCCAATCTGAACAGTTCCAGGAAAGACCGACGTTGTTTTAAATCGCGCACCACTCCTTATGTTATAATATTCCCTCATCAAAAACCAGTCTTTGATATCAATTTGAAATGAAAACGGGTTCGGGTTAAACAGCATCCGTTTACAATCCGTCTTCTATTGTATGTGGTTTGGTTATTAAAAACATTGGTTTTTCGCGGAAATCGATAAGATTGCAATGAGGTGGCGCAACGCACAGCCAGACTGGTTCTCACGTGATCGTCGTGCTTGTATAGAGAAAAAAAGAAGTTGCGAAATGATTTGTTAGCACCATCTCGTGTGTACCGGCTGTGTTGCAAGCCCCACACAGAGCGACGGCGACTCTTCTGGC
>JAIQCU010002114.1:0-13218 GCA_022114935.1 Leptestheria dahalacensis
AGCCCTCTACACTGCACTTTCAATAAATCTTGTCAATCATTCACAGAGATTGTATAGTGGACGTGACCGGTGTCTGATAGCTAACATTCAACATACTGAATTCGTAGTACCAAATATAATAAGTAGCGTTTAGCTACAAAGTGCTGTACTGAGTGCCGTATGTGACTGCAGCAATCAAATGCCAGGAGCCCAGGACGAATGATTAACTTGATTGCTATGAATTAGTTAATTTAATTGAAATTTTATTAGGTATCTTGATTTTTGTCATTTACATGTAGCATGTAGCCACATATAAAATTGAATTTACAAACTGTAGTAAAAAACCGAGAAGACTGACAAAAAATAGTGCAACTCGCTCAATCTAGCATTACTATCATGGCGGTAACTGTATATCCGGTAGGCAGTAACACGGTACTGTGAAATTAAATTTAAACAGTTTTTTTATATTATAAGTGTACCTGATTCTGAAGTATTGTATATTTTAATTAGAATCAATTTTATTATTTAAAAATGAGGTTATTGCACGAAAGTACATATGGATAATCTTGCGCATGCGGTGAAGCCCCGCCTACTGACCGTACCGCTCTTCTCCCGAGAAAAGTCTTGTTATTATTGTCATGCTGGTCATACTGCGTAGCATGGTCTGCGGGCGCCAAAGACAGAATTTCAGAAGTAGCTAAAAGTGCGGTGCTTATTTGCTACTTGCAATGCAGTTTGTAAGTAGCATAGATGAGGTATTGCAAGCGATACGATCGCACGAAGACGAGCATTACGTAAGTTTCGTCTGCACAAGTAGTAGTGCCAGATTCTCTTCAAGTACACCCTGTATGTAATATACTCAAACCTCAAACACATATTGAAAACATGCGTTCTAGAGAAAATCAAATTCAGTTGATTCAAATTTTATTTTCTATTTCTGTTTAGCACAGGTAACCAGCAACTCGCACCTGAACTGGTCCCTCCCGGGTGACAATCCCATCAAGTTTACTGGGAAACCTTTTCTCCTGATTGGCTCGAGAACCTACACGTGTGCTTAAGGACGGGACAACAATGTTTGTCAGAAACGAAAGTACGCAGCAGAACGAGACAGAAAGGTAAGATGTATCTTTAATGAAGTTAATATGTTCAGAACTGATGAACTGATTCGTTTTAGGTTGTTGATGGACAGCATGTTGGGAAAAGGCGCCGGCTGGTTCATACAAAGAAAAACGATTGCCCCGTGCATTTCCAAGTGAAGCGCATATTTCAGATAGACGGCTACAATGTAAGACTGCGTTAGTGGATCGTTTCAGAATAACGACCTTATAATTGTCAAAATATTAGCGTAATAATTGAGTTAATTCCTATTTAGATTACAGAGGATACACGCAGGGCGAAAGACACGGCCGGTAAGCAACTGCGAAGACGTTTAGCTGCGGGTGCCACCATCGCAGGGAGAGACCTGTAGTATGTCTTCGCGATCCCTGAAGTCAGCTGTCATTTAAACCACTTGAGCGGGAAAGATGCGGGGTCCAGGGAGAAGATTGATGAGCGTGTCCGTAACAAACTGAAGCAACTTGTGGCGGAGGGCCATCGCGGCACGCATCAGCTGAAGGTTCTACTCGAGCGGTATGTGACGTCGGAGCTCCAAGTAACTGACGATGACGGGCAGCGCAGGAAGTACCATCCATCAAGCAACGACATACAAAACATATCTATGTGGGAGCGTATTAGACAAGGTCAGAGTAAAGCTGATCCTGAACACTTGGGATTGATAACAAACTCTCTTGAGGATTCGTCTGAGGTCCTGTACCAGCCCTGTGTAGAAACCAGTGTCTTTGACCACGAAGAAGTTATCGAGATGGGTGGAGCAGAGGGTGACATCAATTATTTCAGCAGTCAGGTCCAGGAAACGTCCATCTTTGAGGCATCACCATTAGTAAATATTGAATTCCCATGTACCTCACAATCTCAAAAAGGCGAATGTCTCACTGTCAGGGAACTGAAAGCCGGAACTTCAAGTAAAAATAGATTTCTTCAAAGAACTGGCGGCAGTTTGAGTGCTATTCAGACTATGCTACCTTGTCTTCCGGAGGAAAAGTACTCGATATATGTGTCGAAGTTGTCGCAACTAGTCGCAAGTCTGCAAAAAGACATCTGTAACGAGAATAGTGTCGCCGTTTGAAGTCGCCAAAGTGATGTCGTCATCATTATTAACTTCATTATTGGAACTAACATATTTCGATTGGGTGGGAACCAGATCGGACAGATCAGAACTGAGGTGCTCAAGTTAAGACTCGAAGAACTTGTGACGTTGGCAATAAAGAAATTCAGATTTCTTGTTAACTTGCCACAATACACCATTTGTAATTTGTAGTTTCATTTGTAATTACTTACAACATTTACAATATTGTGAAATTTTAGTAAAGCCAGGGGGGAACATATAGTGCCAGAGGGCAACTTAGTTGAAATAATAAGCATTTCGTAGTGCAAAATCCTATAGTCGGAATCTGTTCGGTATGGTTGCAAGGGGCGGGGCATACTGATCTCAAACTTGCGTTAAACGAAACAGATTTTTATATCGTAAAATTCTAAAATTTTAAACTTCACTATATTTTAGAAATTTTATCTTCTATTCGAAATGAGAGCAGACTGCTTGAAGCATTGATTCATTCAGCATTAGAATCCAAAAGATCATTGAACAACATGAATCAGAACACTTGTTAATAGATAACTTAACATCTGGCATCATGATCGGTTGGTAAAATTTAAAATATAATTTCTCAGACTGCATGTGTGGTTTAATGTGGACACCGATGACTCTAGAGAGCTGCACGGGCTAAGCATCCAAAGTGTCTTACGCACCACTATTGGCTAGTTGAAGGAGTAAAACAACCTAGTAGTCATAGTGTCCACCAGAGGGATAAATCGTTCAAATACTTCAAAAAATTAGGGTAAACTGATGAACGTAATCACATGTAGTCGTACTTTCTTAATAAGCTTACTATAGAATCGAAGAGTTACTTATAGTATTTGAATATCATATGTTTAATTCCAAGTTAAATTCCTTTGAGAAGAGGTTAAAGTTGGCCCCGCCCACTAACCACACTCCTCGTCTAACCGACACTTTCCATCGTCTGGTCTGCTGTTCGTAGACGTGCGGCGTTTCGTTGAATCTGGTTTCCCGATACCATTTTGTTTAATTCACATCGGATCAGTATATAAGTTTGAAGATGTACACGGACGACTATACGGATTATGTAAGAACCTACTAACGTAATTAACTGTTAAGTGTAAATGATTTTGACGACGAAACCAGTATGTTTTGAATTCGGCATGTTTGTTCCTCATCAAGTCAGTGTTCCTTGCCGTACACCACAGCTGCTTAAGTTAATTAACGACATCGTACCTGTTAATTGATTCTGTTCGCGTGATAACGTATATGTTTACTATTGTGGTAATGAAAACCATTTGATATTAGCTTATTTTGAATTCGAGTTGTAGCTAATTAGGATATGCCACAAGATGTTACTGTTAATGCGACTAGAGTGACCATCGCTCGGAATCGATAGACTCATTTAGAAATAGACGCGTTAGTTGATGCAAAGTTGGTTGTAAGGATCCAGTTTAAACTACAGTGAGCTTCAGTTAACGTCGATATGAATCCTTAACATTAATTTTTGTTTGACCTACTCCCAGGACGTTGATTACGTTGATGAGTACGAGCCCACTGGCGACCCTCGTCTCGACGCACTGAACGAGCGAGGCTACGGTGGCTCTTCAGGGCAGTCGGTTCCTGATGTTGTCAAGGATTTCATTGTCTACTTCCGTGAGATGGTCAACGCCGGCAACCTTTACGAGATTCAAAATCTATACGAAAACACGTAATGAGTCGAGTATTTGTGAACCGCCCAAAACTTCGATAGTTTGTTCTTCTCGACAGGTTCATAAAACTGACCGAGGAACACTTCAAGTCTTCGCCGTGGCCCGACGCGGAGGAGATCGCCCCGCTGGTTGATGACGACCAGCCGTTTTTGATCCTCTACAAGGAACTGTACTACCGACACATCTACGCCCAGATCCAGGGTGGACCGTCCGTCGAGCAGCGTTTCGAGTCTTACTACAACTACTGCCAGCTCTTCAACTACATCCTGAGTAAAATATAATTAGTATTATAAATTTTAATTCTCCGAGTAAAATTAAATAAATTTATTTAATTTTTTTTAAAGGTGCATCGACCCCTGTGGCTCTGGAGCTTCCTCATCAGTGGCTGTGGGAAATCATTGATGAATTTGTGTACCAGTTCCAATCGTTCTCCCTTTTCCGCAGCTCACTGCATAAGAAATCAGGCATGATATCCTTGCTAACGCCATATGATGTATTAATTAATAAACTCGACTTGTATTACAGTGTATCCTATTATTAATGATGCTTTCATAAATAGAATTATATGCTATATAATGATATAACTGCATTATACTATTAAAATTTAGAATATTTTAACGAGTCACACTGCAATCGAGTTATAACGTCGTGATTGTACCAATAGGTGAAGAGCTGGAGTTTATCAGGCAGAATCCCAACCTGTGGAACATCCACTCGGTTCTGAACGTTCTCTACTCGCTGGTGGAGAAATCCCATATCAACCAGCAGCTGGAAGTAAGTCCTACCTTGCTATAAAGCTAGAAATTACCCATATACTCATATAACAAATAACGCATTTGACTTAATCACAGTTCCATAAGGAAATTAAACAAATTTTAATTTTAATTTTATCTCTCCCCCCAGGCTTATGCTAAAGGTGAAGATCCCGATCTTGTCGCTGGAGACTTTGGCCGTCGCCCTCTTTACAAGATGCTGGGCTACTTCAGCTTGGTCGGACTGCTGCGACTTCACTCTCTGCTGGGCGACTTCTACCAGGCCATCAAGGTTCTGGAAAACATGGAACTGAACAAGAAGGTATTGACCAAAAAAATAAATAATTAGATAAGGAAATTAGTTACCAATCAACGGAATAATTCGAAAGGGAGTTAATTTAGATTAAATAACGGCACACTTAAATCAGGTTAACACCAAATGCGTATTACAGTAATCCTGATATGATGTGGATGCAGTTAATTTACAGTAATGTTTAGCAAGTAGTACTCATTTTATAATAGTTTATCAGCTCAAAGGTAAATGTACTAACAACAATTAACGTTAATGAGAATTACAGGTAATTGAATATTATCAACAAAACTGATATAATACGTTAATCAAAATCAATTAAAATGATCATCAATGTTAGTAACGAGCAATGAACTATTTTTAAGAAATTGATGATTGCGATGTTATAATAATAATGGAAAATTGATCACAATATGCGATTTTCGTTAGACGTTGTACTCGCGAGTTCCAGCTTGCCAGATTTCCACCTACTACTACGTTGGGTTCGCCTACCTGATGATGCGCCGCTACGCCGATGCCATCCGCACCTTTTCGCATATCCTCCTCTACGTTCAGCGCACCAAGCCGCTCTACCAGGCCAAGACTTACCAGAATGACCAGGTTTCACTCTATAACCCTCATCCCGCACCTTTAAATAACTAAACTTTAATTTACAGGAACAATTTTTGGTTCATCAACTTAATTAACTGTAATAAACTTAATTTAATTTTAATGATGGATTTTAGAATTTGATCCTAATATCTGGATGTCTAATTTTAGAGTATCCTTCATTATTTGTTTCCAGATTAACAAGCAGACGGATCGTATGTACGCCCTGCTGTCCATCTGCCTGGTGCTGCACCCTCAGCGCATTGACGAGTCGCTGCAGGCCATCCTGAGGGAGAAGCCGCACTCTGAGCGAATCATGCGCATGCAGAAGGGAGAACTCCAGGTTTGTATTCCGATTTATCGAAAAACAAGAGGGGGGACCAGTTCAAGTTACTAGTAATTTCGATTCAAAGTTAATTTAATTAAAAATTATTAGCCGCGGCATTGGATACAACGCAAAATAGGTTATGAAAAGAGCAAACAATGTCGACAGACCATCAATTTGTGTAAATTCGAATACACATTAACTGTAATTTTTTTATTGTTTTAATGTATAAATTATTGTGTTTATATTGTAATTATGAAATACTGACATAATTTAGTAAGCATCTGGAACACTAAATATGGAAAACTAAGTATCGAAAAGGGCACAGACCAATAATATATTTTATGGCACTTTTAATACGTGTATTATATTTGTATAAAATAAGTTATTTAAAAGTAAACTATTGTAATGAAGTTAGTTTTTAATTTTTTTATTATAATTTAATTAGTACGTGGTTTATGTGATATAAATTATCTTTCAGATAAGTTATTCTGTAAAATAAGTTACTTTATCATGTAATGTAATTTAGTGAGAAATTTCACACCAAATATGGAAAGTTGAAGAGCCGAAAATTTCCATTTTTATAAAAGGAATTTGAGAACGCCTTCTCGTTCGCTTCGCCGAAATTCCTGTCACCCGTGCCTCCGCCGGTGGATAGCCCGCCGATGGATCACCGCCGCGAGCCGTTCCAGCAGCTGGCCAAGGTGTTCATGGACGAGGTGCAGCAGCAGTTGACCCTGCCGACCATCCGCAGCTACTTGCGTCTGTACACTACCATGCCAGTGGCCAAGATGGCCGCCTTCCTGGAGATGTCGGAAGCCGACTTCCGCACGCACCTTCTCTGCTTCAAGCACAAGATGAAGAACATTGTCTGGACCAAAGGCACGTCCGGACTCGAGGGAGAACTCCAGTCGGGATCTGAGGTTACCTGCTAAACCTAAACTTCCTCACTTTCTCACACTTTTATTCGACTTGACTTGACTATGACTTGATTAATAAGGCGACCGGGCGGGGATTCCCTGCGCGGGAATTTATCTTTCTGCTATGTTTTTTAATGCCTCAGTAGACAGATGGATAGATAGTTAGATAGACAGATAGATAGATGGACTAATAGATAGACTGACAGACAGGCGGATGGATGGATGGGTGGATGGATAGATGGATAGATAAATAGATAGAAGGATAGATAGATAGATAGATAGGTAGCTAGACAGACAGACAGGCAGGCGGGTGGTTGGATAGGTTAAAAACAGATATATAGGTAGGTAGATAGACAGATAGACGGATAGATAATAAAAAGAAAGATGGATGGATGTGGATGGATGAATGGATGGATGGATTGAAAAGTAGTCAGATAGGTAGCTAGGCGGATAGACAGATGAGTAGATTGAGAAGCAGGTAGACGGTCGGGTGGTTGGGTATGTTAATAGACATCGAGATAGATAGGTAGGTAGATAGACAGCTGGATAGATAGCCAAATTGATCAACAGACGGACAGACCGACCAACAGACAGATGGACGGATGAATGAGGATGGATAGAGAGTAGGACAGACAGATGGATGGATGGATGTGGATAGATCAATAGATTAAATAGACAGATGGGCGGAAAGACAGACAGACAGATAGACGGATGTGAGTGGATTACGCTAACTTGACTAATTCTACCTACTCAATGAATTAACTTGATTAATTATAATCAAAGTTAATTTATTCATTCTTGTTTTAACTTGAGATTTCTTTCTTGTTAAAAGGTTGATTTTTACATCGACGGAGGAATGATCCACATCGCCGATACCAAGGTGGCGCGTCGCTATGGCGACTATTTCATCCGGCAGATCCACAAGTTTGAAGAGATCAATCGCGCTCTGAAACCACTGAAGCTGTAAAATGCGGCTCGTTGAGTTGTTTTGCTAATTTGGACCGAATGAAATAAACAAGACACCTAGGTGGATTCTGCGCGGGAAATCATCTTGCCGCTCTGCATTCATTTCCTCAAGAGATAGATAGATAGACAGACAGATAGATAGATAGACGGATAGATAGATAGATAAATAGATAGATAGGTGCATAGATACATAGCTACGCAAGTGCGTAAATACGTAGATAGTTCCAGTAATGTATAGATGGAAAGCTGAACAGACGGATAGCTTTTGATATAGTTAGATAGATGTTACGTATATAGATGGAGATAGATCGTGAACACAAGGTAGAAAATACTAGTTCAAACAAAAAAAGCATTGACATTGACAATAATAGTGTTAACAATTGTTGACAATAAAACGCGACAAACTGGTACGCCCTACGCTATTCTTGTTTTGGTCTTTTAATCTAACAACACACGACGCTTAAAATTCTCTAATTGAACAACTTGGTATTCAAATGACCACGCGGTCTATAATGCGTGTGGAAATCGTACGTCTTATGACAGTCTGATAATCATGTGCTAATTTCCTTCTTAAGGACAAGTACATTGACTGTGCTTAGTTTACAGTAAGTGATATTCTGCTGTTGCTATTGTTAGTCATAAAAACAATTACTTATAAATAACACATGTGAATTTATATAAGATATTAATTAAAGTGGAAATGTAAGTCTACGGAATAGATCATGACCGGAATATTAACACCAAATTCTCCTCCAGATGTCTCTTGTGTTCATTACATACCCTTTTTCTCGATCATCCACAGCAGACGAAAACACTCGCTGATTTTTCAACTTTTCGAACCTTGCTGAGAAAAGAAAAATAAACGATTGCAGGGCGGTAATTGAGTTTTGTTTATTGGCGCCATTTAGAATTTAAAGTATTTGTGCTGTATCCGGGGGACTTCTGGCAACTGGACATTATAAAATGCGTCCAACGGGTCGTCAGGATGTTCGAATTTTACTCCTGGGAGAACGCGGCGTTGGAAAAACATCCTTGATTTTGTCGCTCGTCAGCGAGGAATTTCCCGATGTTGTACCCCTACGCGCTGAAGAAATTACCATACCCGCCGATGTCACTCCTGAACAAGTGCCAACACACATTGTCGATTACTCGGGTAACATTGAATGCCCGTTGTCCTGAAATTACTTATATTGTCCAGTAGCGTGCCAAGGTTATATGTTAATGCTCGCATGTTTTACGTTACAGAAGCAGAGCAAAATGAACAGGAGCTCGCACAACAGATCCAGCGAGCGGATGTCATCTGCCTGGTGTACTCTGTGGACGACGACTACTCGCTGCAGCAGTTGTCCGTCAAGTGGCTGCCTTTAATACGGGCACTGAGACCGTCGGTGCGAGATGACGACCAGAGCCCCTTGGAAGAAGAGGCACCCGCAGCAATTCCAGTCATTCTTGTTGGGAACAAATCGGACCTTTCAGAACAGGGGAACATGGAGGCTGTCCTCCCGTTAATGAATCGCTACGCGGAAATAGAGACTTGCGTGGAGGTAAACCATTGGTGTCATAATTATCGGTTCAATGATACGCAACAGTGACAACAATTTTTTTTCCGGTTTCGTTTCAGTGCTCGGCCAAGATACTTCGCAACATCTCCGAAATGTTCTATTATGCTCAAAAAGCAGTTTTACATCCAACAGCCCCGCTGTACGTCGTAGACCAGCGAGATGTAATTACTATTCTTATTTCTATAAAGACATGATGGTAATAGTGATTTGTTATAGTTAACCGAACGGTGCAAACGAGCCCTGACGCGGATTTTCAAGATCTGCGACAAGGACGGGGACGGCATCCTAAGCGACGCCGAACTGAACGCGTTCCAGCAGCGCTGTTTTGGAACGTCCCTGCAGCAGCGTGCCCTGGAGGACGTGCGGAATGTTGTACGAAGACATCAGCCAGATGGTGTTACGGCTGAGGGACTCAATGTTCAGGGTATATCAATAACTTAACGTTTGTTAATTTCACCCTTTGTAACAACATTTTTCTCCTTGAATGTTTGAGTAGGTTTTCTTTTCCTGCACTGTTTGTTCATCCAGCGAGGCCGGCACGAGACGACGTGGACCGTGCTGCGTAAGTTCGGCTACGACGACAACCTGCAACTCAGCAAGGACTACTTATATCCACCGTAAGACCATCAACGCCTTCATTCATCTTTCCTTCATTCTACTTCACTGTAGAACTAAAGAGAGAAAAAAATACACAGATAGATAGGTAGGTTGCTAGGTGAGGCAAGGTAGGGAGATAGACGGAGGTAAATCGATAGTAAGATGGATGATAAGACAACAAGATAGACTGAGGAGTTAGCAAACTTAGTTAGGTATAGAGGTAGACAGTTAGGTAAATAACTAAATGGATAGGCAGGTAGGTACGTATTTAGGTAGATAGGTGGGTAAAGAGCCAGTCCTGTAGATAGAAAGATAGGTAGATAGTTTGATAATTCGATAGATAGATAGATAGATAGATAGATATACTACTAACAAATAGATAGATAGGCAGATAGACAGATAGATGGACAGGTAGATACGTAGATCATGATATATTATGCGAGTAGCATCGCACGAATCGTTTATAAAGAAATAGCCAGTGAGATAAAACAGGAAATAAACCAAATCTTTTAGTTCAGCTGGAGAAAGACAATTTACAGGAAAAAGAAAGCAATTCAGTTGGGAAAATAAAGCGCAAGGCTATTCATTTCAATATGATGTTTTTCCCCATCTTAATTCATATATCGTTAAATTAATTTAAATTCCACGTATTGTTAATTAGTTTGCGAGTGCCTCCTGGATGCTGCACCGAACTCTCCTCGAGCGGGTGGGCCTTCTTGACGCAGCTGTTCGAGCAGCACGATCGCGACCAGGACGGAGCTCTCAACGAGCGAGAACTGCAGTCGTTGTTCGCCCCCTGCCCCGTCGTACCGTGGGGACACGCACTGAGATACTCGGTACCCACGACGCGTCAGGTATCAGATGCTATCACTTAATTTACTTGAATTATTAAGGATAATTAATATTAACTTGTTTGGAATCAACTAGAATCATTTAGTACTTTGCCGGATGATGAAAAAGGCACTTGAGTTTTCCACATTTGTTTCTACTTTTGAAATGAACTATTGAGATTGATAGTTGGGTCAAAGATCACCACCTCTTTGCATGGTAATCAATAACTGATCTTAACCCTGTTACATTTTGATTGCAGGGCTGGCCCACCATGAAAGGCTACATTGCTCAGTGGAGTCTAACCACTTTTCTGGACGTCCGCAAGACCACCGAGTTGTTGGCCTACCTCGGTTACCATACGGCCGGAGTCGATACTCAAGTATCGGCCATCTCCGTGGTTAAAGAGAAGCGCCTGGAGAAGTCGAAGAAGCGCTCGGCACGCTCGGTTTTCATGGGGCACGTTATTGGACCGCCCGGTGTGGGCAAGACCACCTTTTGCCAGGCTTTGATTGGCAGAACCATTGAGGTAATGTACAACCATAGCATACTTAAATCAAGTTTGGAAAAATATACGAAAAAAAATATAAAATAAATACATAATAGATAGCCAGGCAGGTAGGTAGGATAGGGAGATAGTTAGACAGATAGATGGTTGTGCGAGTGGATGGACGGATAGATAGATAGATTAGATAGATAAATAGATAGATCGGTAGTTTAATGGGTGGATAGACAGACAAACAAATAGATGGTTTGGGAGGTAGGTAAAAAGGTAAGTGGGTAGGTAGGTAGATATTTATAGATAGATAGATCGATTTAGGTAGTTTGGTGGATATAGACAGACAGACAAACAAATAGATGATTATGTAGGTAGGTAGACTCAGTAGATAAATATAGGTAGATTGATAAATAAATGGTTAGGTAGTTTGTTGGATAGATAGACAGTAAGACAGACAAATAGATGGATAGGTTGGTAGGTAGATATAGTAGATAGATATACGGACAGGTAGGTACAAAGAGAAATATATAGATACATAGTTCGAAGAGGAAGGGATATAAACTGATGAGTGGGTAGGTAGATAGTTTAATAGATGTATAGAGGGATAGGTAAACGAGTAGGTAGACAGGTAAGTAGATAGAAACATATATTTGTCTTATCTGTTTTTGCTAATTCGATTTAGAATATTTGGTATTTGATTCTGTAAATTACCACAGTATTGATATTAGATTTTCTGAAAAATAAAAAGAATTTGATTTAACCAAATAGTTTTGAATTTCAGGAGATAGACGGAGGCAACTTGTGGTCCGAGTTACCGCGCTACACGGCCCGCCAATTGGCCGTTTTCGGCCAGCACAAAGTCCTCTTACTGCACGATGTCGACGCTCTTGGTGCCGATTCCCTGTCGCCGCAGCAGGTCTCGTGCGACGTCGCTTGCCTTGTCTACGACGCCAGCGACCCGCACTCGTTCGAACACGTCGCTCGTCTCTACCTCAAGGTGACCAATCCCAAGTTGAATAAAAATAAATTAATTAAAGAAAAATTAAATTTGTCATTATGTGTACAGGAGAAAGATGACTTTTGAGTTTAATAAAAATTATTGAGTGCCTTTTTTAGCCCTGTGGTTTTTAGACCGTCGCTAAATCTCCTTTATGCAATTATGCAATTTGCAGTACTTTGCCGAAACGACGATCCCCGTGCTAATCGTCGCCGCCAAGTGGGAGATGGGAGCAGTCAGGCAGGAGTATTTACAGCAGCCGGAAGCCTTTTGCCGTAAAAATAGGTAATATTCACTTCCTGGTGTTTATTTTTCTAGTTTGAAAAACCTAAATAGTTTATAGCAAATTACATACAAATTAATTAAACCAAACTTGTTAATAAAAAAATATTTAGTAAATTAGGTTTCAAGAATTTGGCAGTAAAATAATTTCTTCCCCAAATTTGTACGGTCATTTTATTGAATCTATTTTAATGTAGCAGACGTCGAACAGTAAAGCTAGATTAAGTTGAATTTATCGACTTAATTAAATAGGTAGTTTATTGGTTATGATATTAAGTTTAACCTGATGAATGTTTGAATTGAATTTGTGCAGATTGCCTCCACCACAGCCGTTCTCGGCACGCACAGGACGCATCCAGTCGGATATCTTCATCAAGATGGCTACGATGGCTGCTTATCCGTAATTCTTCTTCTTCTTTTATATAAATAACTATAATACTTCAGTTAAATGTCCATCTAGTGCAAGGTTAGTTCATAGTAATTATTATTATTATTATTTTTAAACTACTGATTGAGTGAAATTCACTTTGGTTACGATTGTAGGACCTGGAGACCATCGCTACTTAACCAGACGTCGAGCGTCGTTTGGATGCGGACGCTGGTGGGATTGGCCGCTGCCACAGCACTGGGATTCATCGTCATGCGTTCCTTGCGTCGCATGAGTGTCCACTAAACCTGCTCGTCCTTTATAAGGAACACCTCCCCCTCCCCCCGGGGAGCAAACACCT
>JAIQCU010002115.1:0-13399 GCA_022114935.1 Leptestheria dahalacensis
GCCCTTTTTATAAATGTTGTTTTTTGTTTCACTCCTAAAGTTTGTCAGTTTCCCCCGAAGCGGTTTGGGGTTTAATTAAGAAGAATGGTTAGGGACTTTTTGATTGTCCCTTATTTGGCAATACAGACACACAGAGGGAGAGAGAGAGAGAGACGAGCCTTTATAATATTTCCCCGCGAGTTTTCTCAAGAGAGCAGACGGAAAACCAATCAGAATAAATTCTGAAGGAAATCCGCTTAAATGACGCAAGTCGGCCGCACTTGCCAGCAGATATAAAAGTGTGAAAAACAGTAGACACGACAACACGACGCCTGAATACATAGTACAATTTCCCATTTGTTTGAAGTGTATAGTGTGCTGCGAGGGCGACTTTCTCTTGCTGCAACAACCAGGTAATGATAAACACATGCTAATAATTTCACTCGGTTGGTTTTTACCTGTTGACTACCGTGTTTCCCTAACGGACGGACCGTGTCCAAGTGAAACTGAAAATCGCTCGATAAGTAAAAGTTGGCGATGGTTGCCCACTTTGGCCTGCGATTTGGTAACGGTTGGCATCTTGAATGGGAAATTTTCACAGGGGCTTGACGCTCCCCTTGTGTATAGCTTTCCCATACATGGCCACTCACGAAGACCTGCGTATCCTTGTTTTCCCCCCCTGAATGCACAACAGACGTCATCGTTTTATTGACTTAACCATTTTTCGGCCTCAAGTGAGGTGCACACGCCGAGCTTTTCAGAAGAGAAAATGGTTTAAAAAGAAACCTTGTCTTTAGGAGGAGATTGGACAGCTGTTGGAGAAGAAACCAGTTCAAATCATCGACGACAGCCCCACTTCAGCGGTCAATGGTAACTGGCGATTTGCGCGGCGTTTATCCTGTCCGTCGTTTCGCTCACCTCATCCATCTCGGCCAGGATTGATGGTTCTCGATAAGCGCGTGTGCCGCTCAGAAAAACCCAAGACCTACAAGAGATTCTTCACAGCAACTGATTTGCATGTGAATAGCCAGAGAAACTCCAACTGGCGTCTCAACGCCTGGACTACCAGCCTCATGGCCGAGTTCAATAGCATCATTGAAAAGGAACTTGAAAAACTCCATTCGGGGCCGCAAGACAACCACCAGCTCAGTAGTAGCCCCGCCAGAGGTCAGAGGTCGCGCTCGTTCGATTACAGTGGCCTCAGTCCCTGGGCCAAGAAGCAGCTCTCTATCATAGAGGGCGAGCAGGCAACGGACGCTTCGCTGATGACCAAGTTTGACAGGGAGTCCCGTTTAGGAAACGACAGAATATCTTCTGGATCACAACTTGACCAACTGGAGGCAGACGTCGAGGAAACCAAGCAGAAGATCCTAAAGGATCTCGATTTGCTGGAGACGACATGCTATGTTGACACATCAGACAGGCCAATGTTAACTGAACCACCAACTACTCCTGTTTTGGTACTGTTTACACATTTCTTTTCCTCAGTGATGTTACTAATATGAATTTTGTAGAAACCTCAAGAGTTGCAAGACTTCCTACGCCGCGTCGAAGACGGCATCCGCACGGCCACCATCAAGTCCAACGGGGTAACCGGTAACGTGCTTCCTGTTTACGGCGACCAGATTGTAGAAGAAGAGGACGAACCAGAAGCAGAAGAAGCTTCTCGTAACGGTACGCCTAGTTTTGACGCAGCCACACAGACGACCCCGATGTCCCTGTCGCGAAGCTCTAGCTTTGTTTGGGTCTCAGATTGCACCACGTGCAGCGTAGACGAGACTATCGCCGCTAACCGTTCGGCAACACCAGAATCCCTAGCCGTCTCAGCCCCACTTTCGCTATCGAAACGCTCGCTTCCCGCCAGTGCATCGGAAGGAGAGACCAATTTTAACACGTCGCTATCATCACTGCTGTCTCGATCAACTCCCGAAGCAGAGGACAGCAGCCTATCCGGCGACGAGCTAGAATCCGGTATCGGTACCTGCTCACCGCCATGCAAGGCGAGGCGGCATAAGAAAGTTAAACCTGCGGATGTTGCAGTGACGTCTTCCGGGTCCGATTGCGAAAGCTCTGACCAACGGGCAAGCACCAAGAAGCGCGAGAGGGTCAAGCGTCGTGAAACCTGGGAGAGGCTACGAAGGCGCAATTCCTGCAAGCGGACTCCTTCGGCGCGGAAAACCAAGGAGAAGGACATCATCTGGGTGCCGCGGGAAACACCAGCCCTTCCACTGGGTACCGGGAGCGTGGATCGTGTAGTTCACAAGCCACCTGCAAGCAGTTCTCGTACAGGATCCCTAGGATCCAGACAAAAGCAGAGTATCCTTCCTGTAACGACGCCTACTGCTGGTCGGTGCTACGGTACCTTGGATACTCCACATCCTGCCTCCGCCGCCAACACAACTGGCGCTTGCATCAAGAGGCCCAATCACCTGTTGGGTGAATTGAACGGGAAATCCTCATCCGTGCCGTTCTTAGAAACGAGATGCAAAGAGACAACTGCTAGATCCTTCCAAACTGTCTCTGCTGCAAATACGCCCACTGAAGCAAAAATTTCTTTAGAGGTAATCGATTTTTCCCACGTCTTTTATGTTTGACAGACGAATGCAGACACTTTTTCACAGGTTTCCCTAATGGCTGCCAGATCCCAGTCCCAAACTGCATTTGCAGGTAAAGTTTCTTTTGAATAATTAGTATCCTTTTCCCTTTAGATATTTGCGTCTATAAATAGAATAAAGCAGGACACGGGGGCGATGTAGAATAATAATCAGGTCGCATCCAGATCCTTCTTATTAAAAGAATATCGTTTGTGATGTGGAGGTGTATACTTCACCAGGGCGCATGTCTCTATTGGTAGACAGCAGCCCGTGCGAGTTATATAAAAGAGGGACGAATTTCACGCTCTTTGATCAGTTGACGACGTTAGATACATCAAAGAAGGGGACTCTAGGCAGGTCTCAATCACCTCCCCACGCCATGGCTGGTTGTAATGGTAGCAATCTCGTTCGGAGTCTTAGCGAGTTTCCAAGTCCTGATGGTCACAGGCGAGGAAGCACGCTCGAACGAATCTGGAACACAATTCGAAAAGCCACTTTGAAAGGTAAATCCTCGACAAAAAAATATATAACACCGTTGCTAAACAATAAACAAAGCTTCAAATCAATCAATCACTAAACCGGTTTGAGTGTTTTGTTCGAACTTGTCAAAAGCACTCAACGTGGTGTTGTTAAGCACTGACGTTTTCAGCGGGCTATAGTTTTTTTCCCCCCTGAACNCAGCCATTCCCAATAGACATAATCCTTATTAGGACACAACTCGTCACCTCTCAGCTCCTATTACGAGCTCGCTTCATTTGGTTCCTCTCTTTCGTGGGTCATAAACACATGACACCCAACCTTTAATTGTACGAGAACCGCGAGTAAAAATGCGATAATAACGGCTTTTGGTCGTGGTTTAGCCCTTCAATGTGGCACTGGTATTACACCTTATAGTACAGACAGATAGGTACACGAATAGGTAGGTAGATAGAGATAAAGATACAGACACCAGGTAGTTGGCTAGTTATCGATACAGATTGATCATTCCATATCTAATTAGGCAGATAGATAGGTAGGGCAGTTAGGTAGGTCGATTTATTGAAGGAACACAATCATAGGCAATTCTACGCTTTTCCTCGAGAATTAATTAACACGTACATAACCAAGTTTCTAAAAGTCTGAAATTGCATCTCTTTTCTTTGAAGTTCAAGATACGTGACTCGCTCCGAATTTTGATTTAAAAGTTAACTCTTTAGTTCTGCGCTTAATGTATTCCTACTCTCAATATTCTTCTTCATAACAAGTTCAAGTCCCAGAAGTGTCTGCTGGACTGGAAAGTATAATTAAAGTATAGCTTCTACGATTTGCTCCAATTAGCTGCTAAAAGTCGTAAACTAAAACTTTCTCGTGCTAACGATACAGATCAGATAACTTTCAATAAAACTTAATTATAAAATTGAAACCGTACGAGACCCTGTCTAAAGTGAAAGGATAACGCTTTCCACCAGAATTCTATAAAATCGTATTTCAATTTTTATTTTGTTGCTTTAAAGTTATTACTTTTAAACAAATTATTACAACTGTTATTTCCGAAACAACCGCAAGGTAATCAAATGGGATCAATCACGATTGCGGATTTCAGATTGCTTCATGTAATTACCTCCTTCAGAGATCTCAATAACCGCACTGCTGGTCAGATAACGTAACAATCAACCATTATATTACGTTTTGAAGAGCTCTATGGGATGCTGGCTATTGTAGAGCTCTTACGTTTTACACCCTAGAACAATCAAAGGCGTTCTCAGAAGACGATCCGATGACGCTCAACTCAATTCGTTGTTGCTAGGATTTTTCCTCGGCTGAGCATTATCGAGTCGTATTTACTCAAAGATGCGTGTAAGGTCAATTTTCTTTTCTTAAGGACAACACGTGAGTATGTAGGCCTTTCTTTCTTCTATTTGGAAAGTAAACGCTTTTATCTGGTCATCGGCACCTCGTCTTATCCGGGAGGAGGGTCAAACAGGGTCAAGCGAGGTCAACATGAGGTTAAATTTGTTCTTAATGGGTTTTCGGTTCGTTTCGCTCATCGAACGCCAAATTGTTTGTTGTTTTTGACATAGTCTTTCATTTATAGGTCGAACTTAAGTGTGTCACGTGCCGTGACAGCAACTGTGACAAAATCATGTCAATTAGGTGACAATCCGATTACGACATGATACCCGTAACAAGAGTAATGTATTTTTAAGTGTCTGTAGTCTTCTTGTCTGAACGGACGCGACAAGTTGATTCAACAAAATGTCGTCACGACATTTTCATACCGAGGTACGATACTTTGTTCTTGATTTTCCTTGGGGTTGACCATTCTTGTCTGAACCGACACGACAAGTTGAACCGACATACAATTCATATAAAGGTATGAAACTTTGTTCTTGAGTTTCCTTGTGTGGTTGACCATTCTTGTCTTAGCCGACATGACAAGTTGATTCGACATAAATGTCGTCACGACATCTTCGTATCGAGGTGCGAAACTTTTTCTTGATTTTCCTTGTGGTTGACCATTCTTGTCTGAACCGACACGACAAGTTGGTTCGACATAAATGTCGTCACGACATTTTCATATCGAGGTATGAAACTTTGTTCTTGATTTTCCTTGCGTGGTTGACCATTCTTGTCTGAGCCGACACGACGATTTATTTTGACATAAATGTCGTCACGACATTTTCATATCGATTTCGTCGTTCAAGCTTCCAAGAAAACATTCAGAAACTATTTATCTGTTTAAATTTTCCTTGTCTGGTTGACCATTCGAGTCCGACGTCTTCGAGTGAAATCTAATGGACAGCAGAGAGAGAGAGAGAGAGGGTTGGCTACATCGATAAAACTGAAATTCCAAAGCAATTAGCTGAAACCACATCTAAAAAGCACTCAAACTGGACATTATTCAAATAATTTCAACTGGATATTGCCTACTGCACGTTTCTGATGCATATCAAACGTAAACTAAAAGGCCAAAGTTGCGAACCCCCCTGTGGTAAATAGGCAGTCCAAGTTGGTAGTTGTCTTCAGTTGTTTCTTAACACGCGCCAGTTTCACTCGCTTATATTAAGGGCCCCTTGCCGGTTGGAACTGAACCCTCCAGCGGACTATATGTAAATTAATCCCGTGAATTATAAACCGAGAGAGTGCCACTTATTTAATTCCGATGGGACACAACTGGGATCCTGTAAATGTTCGAGGATAATCGTCGTTACGTGCAGAGGTATAATATAATGTATCCCATAGTCTTTCTCCTTTTTTATTATCTAATGTATAAAAAAATTAAAATTTGTTTGAAACGTCGACGTTCGTGCTGAAATGTCCCTAATAAATCTGAATAAGATTTCTCTCGGTGACATCACACACGTCAGATTATACACAGCACATACAAAAGAGAGGTGGAAAAAAGGGCCCCAAGATACGACATAACGGTAGCGTTACTATACTCTCGGTGTAATTACGTTTTCTTTATATATGTATAGGGGCCCTCGTTCGTTTCCCTAATGCATTTAATCGAAACATTCCTTCCGTGTCCCCATTTTTTTCCAATTTACAACTGAACAATCGGAAATATGTCGAGATTTCTATTGTCGTGAAATTGTACGCGTGTTGATCGAATCGTAACCTTGCAATGTTAAAAACTCAGTGAAAGGTACATAATTCTTTCATTTGAATAGTAACTCTTTTAATGTTGTATCATTAGTATTCAAGATCAATTAAGTTGTTAAGTTCTATCTTTTTTGTTATACAAAAATAAGAAAAAAAAATTGATAGCCTTAAATGAGCGCTGCTTCGTTATCACTCGAACGTCAGCATCTGGTTTCTCTCCACAGAAATCTTTCAAAATCTTTTTCTGCTGCTTTTTAAAATAACGTTTCCTTTTTACAAAGAAAAGTTGAGCAGAATTTAATCCTTGCGAAAAAAAACTCACATTAAGCAGTTTTTCTCTAGAAAATGTGTATAGGGTTTTTCAGAAAACAAACTGTGGCTTTTCCTCGTTAATTTGTCAGTAAAAGCAGATCCGAACCGCAGAAGGGCGGAAGTTGCTCACACATCGACAACCTTGAGAAATTATCTTTACGGTGTATATGTGTTTATTCATCGCTTTTTTGTTGCCTTTTTTCCAACACACTGGAGAAAAAAGCGCATAGAACGAATGACGGGCCATAAGGTACTATTACCGATGAAATAAATATCTTGCGGTTATAAGCTCTCTGTGTCTGTGTGCACGTGTAAAACCCAACGCATATATCCAAGGTTACACAGAAGAATTACCCTTAAGATGTGTTTTTCTGTTCCTGGATCCTCCTCCTCCTCCTCCGCTTTTTTAGAAGAAGCCCCTAGCTAATGGATATATAATTGGCTTAATCCAACAGTTGTGTAAAAAGAACTCGTATGGTCATCAAGTTTAGAGGAGAAAATGTAATCGAAACTAAATAGGTTATAAATAGACGATGCTGCATCTGAGGCGTCGGTATACAGATGTTCAAGTGGGTCAGTTATACGTTCCACAAACTTCAATTCAGACTCATAAATTCAGGCATTATAGGTCCTTCAGATTGAACATTTGACTTCATGTGTGGTGTGTTTTATTTTTATCTATAGAACTTGAAGCAGCAGAAGCGTGCCGTTGGTTAAAGGCAACAGGGTTCCCTCAATACGCTCAGATGTACGAAGGTAAATAAAACACGTTTTCTCTTCAAGTTATTCCTTGACTTGTAAGACGTATAGTTCTTAACGGGTGTGTATTTCCAATGTCGTAATAGATTGGCAATTTCCTGTGGATCTGGAAGTGGTCGAGCGCGATCATCACTTCCTCGATGGCGACTCGCTTAACGCGCTCTTTCGCCGCTTGGCGTCTCTTAACCGGACGGCCCGACTGCGCTCCGACGGCCGACCTCGCCCTCAGGTATATATTATATACATATACATCTATATGCCGAGCCCTTTTGCCAACTTGCACACTTCTAGACAATTACTTTATTGCATCGTCCGGTAAACGATACTTGTAAGAGAAACTTTGCAATTCAAAGTGTATAGTTTATGGCGGTTGTTTATCTGAGATGCGCCCACTTGCCACGTAAAACCGCTGGAACAAGTCAATACGAGACATTTTATGTGACCTGTCCAAGGTGAACAAGGGTGCGCAGACGACGGATCTTCTTTTTCAGAATAGTAGCCTGTACTACAATAATCTCGTAGTCTGGAGAGTGATGAAAAAGGGTCGAAAGGGGCTAGAAACTGCGCTCAAAATGGCGCTTATAACAGGGGCTTAAGTTCAGAGAAATGAAATAAGCTCTTGGCAGGGTGCCATAAATTTGGCTTACTATTATCTAACAACTTGTAAGTTTCGTTTTGAAGTTAAAGTCTTTGCTGTTACATCTTTGGAACAGGTTAACGAGTCTGAAGAAGACGACCAGGAGTGCGCTCTCAGCAATCAGTGGACATTCCAGCGCGATTGTCGCCGTTGGTCTCGTGTTGACGACATTCCTCATGAGCTAGTTCCCGTACCAGGTTCTTCTGCCTTCGAACCGGAGATTATCGATGACGAGATATTCGTCGACGCCGATGATCCTAGCACTGATTCCGTGGTTTTTGGAAGCTTCCGTCGAAGCAACAGTGAACGATTCCGACACAGTGCGAAATCGCTACTCCGCCGGATGGAAAGCCTACGATCGCGGAGTCGCCGAAGGGCTCGGAATGGGTTCCACAAAACTGGGGTGGTTATTGGCGATCCTCAGGTGGTCGATCCCCTCGACATGGAGCTACGTGTCAAAAGCTTAGCGTGCACCCAGATATCCCCGACCGCGTCGGCCACCCCATCCACCACCCCTTCCCCGGACATGAACCGCGCCGTCACAAAGTTTGTTCTACCGGAAGCCCGTAGCCTATCGCCGACGCCTTCCCCTTGCAGTAGCATCAGTCAGCGAAGCTTTAGCAGCTCGTCGACCTCAAAAGTCAAAATCTCTGCTCGGAAACTGTTTCGCAGACGCAAGAGCGGTGACCATGTCGAAACTCACTCCGACTCGGAGTACAGCCCAGCGCCTTCGGTGTACAATGAACCTGTGTTCTGGGCTTTTCCAGAACTTGATTCTCCCAGGATCTCCAGGTCCCAGTTCGAGGAGAAGAAGAGAGACAGCCGTACTTTACGTGAAAGGTTAAGCTTTCGTCAAAGCTTTGGGTGGAAAACGCCATCTCTAACGACACCCGAAGATGAGAATACAACTATTGCAAATTCTCTTATCATCGGAAATTCCAGCTGCACGGATCCCCTAACTTCAGGGTCTCCGGCAAGTGTTAGGATGAAAATCCCAGCTTCTCCAGGAGTGGAACTGGATTCCTTTGCTGGATTGCATGCACAGAACACGAGGGCAGTGAGCAGATGGCACAGTTTCCGACAGTCAATTAAGTCGCCCGGTCTGAACCTCGCCGGCTCTGTAGCTCTCTCAGACCTTAGTGTGGGGCAGATGGCCCTGCTCCGTAGACTTGCACTGCTACGACTTACTGCACTTTTAGAACGGTACGGCACGAGCAACAAGCCAGCCTGGGGTTGGGATTTCTCAAAGTTTATGAAAAAGGCCAAGACCCCCGATTACAGAGGTATACTTGAAACACTATCTTGGTGAACCGCAAAATTACATTGTCTTATGTTTGGAATGTTTGCTTTATGTATGCAGGTAAACACGTCTTCGGAGTACCTCTCTCAATCGTAACTCAAAGGACTGGCGAAAGTCTCCCCAAGTGCATTGTTGCAGCCCTAAGCTACTTACGGAAAACCTCGCTGGACCAAGTTGGACTGTTCAGAAAGTCCGGAGTCAAATCTCGAATCTCCAAACTGAAGGACGTCTGCGAATCTTGCGGCTACAGCGAAACTCCCGACTTTTCCGAGCATCAGCCGTTCGACATTGCCGATATGATTAAGCAATACTTTCGAGAGCTTCCCGAAGCTTTGCTGACCACTAAACTTTCCGAAACCTTCATCACAATTTACCAAGGTAATCACGCGAACATGATAACACGCACATTATCCTTGACATGTTATTAGCAAAGATTACAAGAAACCATACATTAGACTAAAGCTTATTACGACGTAACACGTTAGCAGCACGAGAAGGTCAGTGTGAGGTCAACACGCCATGCGAATGATTATATTTATAAACAAGCTGTCTATGCTTACGCGAGGGGCCCCGTCTCTGCCTTTCCAGAGGTAGAGACACAGAATTCAGAAAAACGCCCCAAGCTTTGGGCAGTGTGATTTTCCTGGCTTGTTATTTATAACAGATTTCGTAATAATTTCAGAAAGTTGGCTTTACATTTCAGATTTCCCTGATGACTGGATTTGATCAAGTCAGTACCGGGCAAATGCTATAAGCATATCAAAAGAAAGTGCCATTGTGAAAGTCATATAAGCCATAAGGGTAGATGTGACTAGGGTCAACGAAAGCCTTGTGCACGTTATTCTTCAGTATTGCTGTGCGAGTTTTATTACAGTCATAACGTATCTCTTCTGGCCGTGCGCTAGAGGTCAACACGAGGTCAATACGCGGTCGAGTGCGTTCATGACTAACCAAAACTAGCACGTGTGTTATGAGTCAGATGGGAGTAAAATAGCAGTAAAAAGAGATAGTTGTCTTACATTCTTGTAAACCGAAGCAGTATCCTACACTTGTACCATTTAAGAGTTGCCCTAGTCAACTCGTATTAAGAGCGGCTATCTAATCTGCATAACAATTTTACTGAAACGCGTCTCAATGCAAAATAGCTCCTGTTAAACTTGTGCGCAACACGGCGGCGCCTTGTATGTGTGACAGGGACGTAAACTTGCATCAGGGTATACAGCAAGACTCACACAAAGTTTGCATTTGACAATTAACAGTGGTTCCCTTGAGTCTTCGACTGGTAGCGCTACGCTGTGCCATACTTCTTCTGCCTGACGAACATCGAGAGGCACTGCAGACCCTCATCAACTTCGTCGCCGAGGTCGCAGCTCAGAGTTCAGTCAACCAGATGAATGCTAGCAACTTGGCTGTTTGTTTATCGCCGTCTTTGTTCTACATGCCTGCCGCTTCATCTCACGGAGGACAGCGGCGTCGCAAGAATCTCGGATCGCCCGATCCCCGCGAGCTGAGCGAAAACAAAGCCGCTCACGAGTGCCTCACGCAGATGATCAAAGACAGTTCCAAACTCTTTGTGGTAAAGACCAATCCTAAGCAAACCAAAGCCCTGCATAACTCTAAACTACAAGACTTTATTCCTTTTCTAGGTACCCAAAGAAATGGTAAACCAGTGCCGATTTACTTATCTGGAGCAAAGCGTACCCGTTACTCTGGAGGATCTGAACACTGTCGAGTTCGGGGACTGGCAATCCTACATGAACGGATTGATGATCTCGCTCACCAAAGAAGGGAAAGAGAAGTAAAACAATATCAGATTCTCTTGGTCAATTAGACAGAAATACATCTCTTGGGATCACAGGTCGAGAGGCTGGACGACGCTCACCAACCACGAGCTGGATGTCGAAGTCGCCTGGAAAAAGGTCGGCGACGCACACTCTCTACGACTCTGGCGAGTAACAGCCGAAGTGGAAGCACCACCGACGGAGGTGCTAAACCGCGTTTTGCGTGAACGACACCTTTGGGACAACAGCCTAACAACGTGGCGCGTCCTCCGACGTTTCGACAAACGCTCGGAAATTGTCCACTACAGCTGCACAACACAGAGCCCGCCCTTCCTGACTGATTACTGTGTCCTACGGATGTGGAAAAACGACTTACCGAGAGGGACCTGTTTGCTGGTAGAGACTTCCATCGACTACAGCGAGACTGTCGAGACTCCCGGGGTGGCTCGGGGAATCGTGCTGGCTTCGAGGTACCTCGTGGAACCCTGCGGTGCGGGGAAGTCCAGATTGGTTCACTACTGCCGTGCTGATATGAGGTAATATTTTTACAAACTAAGTTTGACTTAAACGAAATCTTCATAAATGAACTCGATTACCCGAACAGGGGAAGATCTCCCGAGTGGTACAACAAGAATCACGGCCATTTGCTCGGGCAGTACATCAACAAGATTCGCGATTCTTTTAGCCATATCACTGAGGGACCCGAGAGCAAGGTCTAATTAAACGAGGCCCAATCTTTAATGAAATTAAGTTTTCCACATTTGGATCTACGTACATTAATAACGACTAGCTAGTCACTCGTTTTAGTTTTGAAGTTCAAGAACACGCGCACATGATCCTTTACAATGTGTCTTCTGTTTTGTTTACTGTGATGATGTGTTTGTAAACCCACAGATGGCGTTGATATCGACAAGACTAACTTCTTCACAGTTTGTAAACCAGCGATAAAACTTGTAATTAAACACCTGATAATGAAGGTTACATTGAATGTTTTTCGTTATACTTCCTGTGTACGGTGCAAATATAAAGCTGATGTTTTCCAAGAAACAAAAGTTTCCATCAAAATACAAAATCTTGTGGACGTTCCTTGGGTTTTCGTGTGCAGATTTTGCCGTTGGTTAATGTCATTAGAACCGTTTCAGCACTTTTGGGTGTCGTCGCGTATGGATATTTTGCAGAGTGTAGACGTCGAGGTAGTGAAGAAGACATGCGCAAGACCGGCCGGGTGCTTATGCGCCTATTAGTCAAAGGGATTTGTCTGGAGGATGCATAAGCTAACCAAGAGACAAATAGAAAGCATCTGAAAGCCCCATGGCTGCTCCCATGCAACCTTTTAGTTAAAGAAAATTCACATCTACCGACTCAGCCTGGCGATTATGGACTTGTTCAGAATCATCGCGGTACTCGCCGTTGCATCGCACGCCTGGTAATTATCATTGATTTACGTAAGAGTTGGTCTACTACGTGCTCAGCTTGTGTGACGAGCATCAATGTTTCAGTTTGGCAGGTATTGGCAATGGAACCCAACGTTACGAGAATGTGACTGACGTCCTAACATCTCTGCTGAGTACTTACGATATCCGATTGCGGCCTTGCTTCGGAGGTAAGTTTTCGGAATCCTATTGTATTTAACCATTAAGAATTGATTCCTGGGAAGAATCTCGAAGGGGCTGGCACATCGGATGTTTTTGCAGGGGTTCTGATGGGGGGTGGGGGCGTTGTTGTAGACAAAAGTCGCTGATGGAAGCAGTAAAGGATTGTGCCAATGTTTCAAGCAAAGGACGGATACATCCTTTATCCTTCAGCAAGTTCCCCAGCAGGCGATCGATATCTTTTCCCCTTTTGCATTTACCACTTCTTCTTCGGAGCTTTGTCGCTTGCAACATCACAACATTTCCGTGTGTCCAACTTTTCTTGTTGACTTTTTTCGGGGGCCCCTCCTTGCTTATAGACGAGTTCCTTCATGACTCACACTTATGAATACTTCGCTGTAAATGACCCGGACTCGACTCGATTAGTCGAACTCTATGATGTATGCGAGTCCGAGTCGAACTTTTAACGTTATACGTACTCCAGTGTATCAATCCCGAATAATCTGTAACCTAATTATAAACTGGGACAAATCTGTTTATGACAAGGCGAACCGCTCTACGTTGGAATGGATATCACCATAGCCAGTTTCGACGCCATTTCCGAAGTCAATATGGTGAGTACATATCTATCATCAGATTGTTTGCTTTCGGCCCCTTTCCACTTGCACCGTGACTAATGGCAAAAAGATGCAAATGGATTAGCCCCATAAAGGGAATGGCACAACTAAATCAAACTTCTGTTCATGGAGATAATCGAATTACACTTAAGTTTAAATCAATTTTTTAACTTGAGCTTTTTTCAAGAAAGACAAGTTGGATAAGTATAGGTGGACCGTGTGAGTATCTTGGAATACGAACTG
>JAIQCU010002116.1:0-13272 GCA_022114935.1 Leptestheria dahalacensis
AAACCAGTTGAAAACTAACTAAACTGCACGTGGTTAGTTAAGTCTGTAAGCAGGATATACAATTAGTCAGTTAGCTAAATGAATAAGTTAGTTAATTAGTTTGTTAGCTGATACGGAACAAGGACGTTGTCAAGGAAACGCAATTGATGTTTCGGTTAGCTAAGAGTAATTGACTGATTAGTTAAGATCTATATCATTAGTTAGTAGTCTGAATGTTGTTGTTCTAGTTGTTGCTAGTCAATGGCTAGTTAATTGCTAGTCATACAGTAGTTAAGCGCACTAGCAATTTGTTTACTGAATCAGTTTTGACACATTAGCAAGTACTAAAAGTAGCTAGTCAAAGTAAAGAACAAGACAAGTCGATGAGCTAGTTTAGTTAGCTGGTTAGCCGCTTCGTTAGGTAGCGTATTAGCTAGCTAATTAGCCAGACGAAACTAGTTTGTTGATCACCGAATCCTAGATGTTGATGAAGTAGTAAACCAACAAAAGACGGTAGTTACTAACCATTGCCAAGTCGGTTAGATTAGTCGCTTAATTTAAATTACATTTAGGTTTTAATTATAACAGAAATAAAGGTAATAAAGTTTTTTTAATTATATGAAGATAGATGAGTACGATCCGCATAGACGAAGACTAACCGGCGGTATTTATTGCAGTGTACCGGCGGAAGACCCTCGTGCTTCTCGGGGCGCACGGCGTCGGCAGACGGCAGATCAAAAACACAGTCATTAGCCACTACCCGGAGAAATTCGCTTATCCAATACCTCGTCAGTTTCTATCAATTCAATACTCGTTTCAACTCTTTAATTTAAAGTTAATGGTTGTAATTTATCTAACAGACACGACGAGGCAGCCCCGCAGCGACGAAGAGAGCGGCAAGAACTACTATTTTGTAACGCACGATGAGATGATGGCCGACATTGCGGCTAACGAATACCTGGAATATGGTAATCAAATGCATTTTATCAAAGTTAACTGTAATGTCATAAAAACTATACTTAAAGTTAAACTAAAATGTTATGTATGTGTTTGAATAATCCAGGAACGCACGAGGACGCAATGTACGGAACCAAACTGGAGACGATCCGCAAGATCCACAGCGAAGGCAAGATCGCCATCCTCGATGTTGAGCCTCAGGCCCTGAAGATCCTCAGGACGGCGCAATTCGCTCCCTACGTTGTCTTCATCGCAGCACCTGCAGTACAAAATATCGCTGATGTGAGTCTCGTATGAACTTTAACTTGACTTAAATTAAAATTAAGTCCAACTTTCTTATTTTCAATGTTCAGCTTTTGCATCGCGAATAGTCCGTTTGACTCCTTAGAATAAAATTGACCCGTCAACTAATCTTATAATTAGTTTTAATTTCGGCCGCCAGGTGGGGCTGCGTTTGGTTATCGTTGCTCTTTTGAAAATACGTATTAAACCTAGCGTTTAAGACAGTCCCTGAAACGTACTTAAACCGTATAAGCTATTATTGAACTGCCATCTTTAAGTTCATCATTATTCGCAGTATGACGGAAGCTTGGAACGGCTGGTGAAGGAGTCCGAGGCTCTGAAAGTGTCGTACGGCCACTACTTCGATTTCACCATCGTCAACAACGACATCGACGAGACTATCGAAACTCTGGAAAAGACTATGGAGTCTCTTAAGAGTCAACCGCAGTGGGTTCCAGTTTCTTGGATCTACTGAAAGCTTCTTTTCTCCGTCAAGACACGATCGAGGTCGTTTCCGCCGCGGCCAGTATTCGCCGTCAGTTCGACAGCGGACGTCTGTTCCTACCGTTTGTTTTTCTTAATCTTATGTTGTCAAAGAGCTCAATGAAGTGCATATTTTCCCGAGAGTTTCTGCGGATCAAAGAGAGAGAGCGTCTGCCGATTCTCGCGGTTTCTTTCTTCAAACCTCTGCGGTGTACTTTTGTCGAGTCACGTCCGTTAGGGACTCGTTCGTCTTTATAATCCCTGGCCATTCGTTTCCTTGTTATGATTCGAGATGGGGTAGGTTTCTCTGTTATTTTCTTGGGTTGTTTTGAGTGTAGCGTTCAAGTACCTGTGCCGATAAAGACGTGCGGGAGAGAGGAAAACAGCACAAATTCTTGGTAGATGCGTAATTTTTGTGTGTGTTTCTCTAGTAGGGCAATGTACATGAATTTGTATATTAATTCCTAGGTAAAATAACTGTTATTGTTTTACTTTATTTTATTTCTTTTTGGTTCTTTAAAAATTTAGCCATTCAACTACTCATTTTGTTTATTTTTTTCGGTAATTTCAGTTGGAGCTGCAACATTCCTGCTGTGTTTTTTTTTTACTCAAAAAAACACGGAATGGTTTAAAATGGAAACAAAATTGCAGTGGTCACAGGAATACAAGTTTTTTTAAACGATAGAAGTTACTACTGTTAATTGTACATTAACTATTATGTTAACTAGTATTACAATTAACCACTGTATTACCGTACAAATTGTAGATTTACATTCATACTATTCATTTGATAACTTGTCGCTAAGGAATAAGATTGGTATTGACGCGATTCAATAAAATTACACGCCTAGGAGAAAAGGCACACGGCATCCCCGCGCGCTGTCTCGGCAACAGATCTGTTCTTGTGGAACTAATCTCCGATGACGTCCAGGCGCGAGATATCCGTGTGCCTGTACATCCTGGAATAGGGCCAGTTTCAATTCCATAGTTGCGAGTAGGAGCCGCTAGGAGATGGCTTAGTCGTAAAAATTCCAGACTAAAATTGAAACCACTTTCTTGGGGACAAGCATCGCCATGAAGAGTCCAGAAATAAAAGCAGACAGGTTGCCAAACAGCTGGAATTGAACTCGTCACATAGCGAGAATAGCAATGTAAAAACAAAACTCGTTTTGGTTGTTACAGGAAACTATAAATTTAACGTTAATCTATTCATAGATTATCGTCTGCACAGCGGTGAAGAATTCAATCTTTCCTGATCTATTTTTAAAGCCCAGCAGGTACTCGTCGTTAACCTTTCAGTCTTGTATGAAACTGATTTGAAAAAAGTGCCAAAAGAATAAAAAATATTTAAAAAAACGCGCATGCGCAGTTTTTCAACGGGCTTTTTGTATCGAAGTGGAGGTCACGCAAAAGCCGACAAAATGGACAAACACGGCGCCCAAGACCTTCAGTCGATACGCGTAGATCCACGAGGGTTGAACTCCGACAGTGGACTCGAGTATAGCCCTTGCGTTCCCTCGATTAATTTCGCCCGGGCGCTTGTACTACTTTATCACGTCGTAATTCGTCTTTTACGCTTCAATTTGCGCGCCTGTTCAAGGTTCCCCAGAGCGTGGTTTTCATCATCAAAACACACAAAACGTGCTGGACCACAAATGGGGAGCAAGTGTCGGTCCTCTTTCATGTAAAAAGCCATTCGACGACTAAAAGGAGAAATTAGTGATGACATTGGCGTGTCAAGTCAAAAGTTATGGTGACATCTGATTGGTTATTGAAATCATGGCTTGGCAGAGGTTATTCTATCTGTTGGTGCTTCACACGGCCGGTCACTGGGTGGAATCGTTCTGCCCGTCCATGTGCCAGTGTAACGACAGCCTGCTAGAATCGAGTTGCATTTCGTCACGCTTGGACACGGTGCCAATCTTGTTGAACCCGGGCTTGCGGTCGCTGCACTTGCAGCACAATCGAATCTCCACCGTGCACCAATCTCTGGGCTTCTATTCCGAGTTGCGGAACCTCGACTTGTCGTACAATCTTCTGCACACGCTGGGCAGCCGCCACTTTGAAACTTTGCGCAATTTGGAGGCGCTCAACATGAGTAACAACATCATTACAGCTGTGGAAAGCGAGTCTTTTTCCGGTTTAAGCGCTTTAACCGTACTGGATTTGAGCGGCAATCGGCTGTCTCTGCTGCAGGCTGGCGCCTTCTCCGAGCTGAACTCGTTACGCACGCTGATTCTCAGTGAAAATAGGATTAAAAGCATTCACGAGCTCGCCTTTCACGGGTTGCGACAAACCACCGTCCTCCACCTGGATGCTAATAACTTACGCCAGGTACCGAGCACTTCCCTGGCGCCCCTGTCGAACCTGCGACAGCTATGGCTCGGTCGAAACTCTATTGAATTACTCGATGATTTAAGTTTCGAGAGACTGGTTCGACTGGAGCATCTGGCTCTAAATGACAATGCCATGCGTCAGATTGATCCGCTGGCTTTTCACAATCTCAAATCAATCCAGAGCCTCGATTTGAGCTTCAATCGACTCGTTGTGCCACCAGTGAAAGCTTTCTCCTCGATCTGGTTGAAGGCTTTGAAAAGCCTCGATGTGTCCGGCAACATGTGGAGGGAAGTTCCAGCACAGTTCCTGCGCGACTTTCCCAATCTGCAGGTTCTCAACATATCGTTCATGGAACAGTTGCGTTTCGTCGATCCGACGGCATTCTCCAGCGACGGCAACAACGCGTCACTTCGAGAACTGGTGATGACGAACAACGCTCTATGGAACTACTTTCATCCGGGTCTATTGAACCGCTTGGTACACTTGAAGAAGCTCGACGTTAGCGCTAATGCGTTTGAAACTTTCCCAGAGCCTGCGATGCTGCCTGATTTGGAGTTTCTCAGTCTGTCTTATAATCCTATGCAGTGCAACTGCTCTGTTGTGTGGCTGTGGCAACTTGTGCAGTCCAATTCGGCCTCCTCTCCGGGGGATTTACTTGTGACCAATATCAGCTGCAGTGGTCCGAATCCGATCGCTGGAATCCCACTATCTTATCTAGCCGTGGAAGACTTGCAATGTATCACGTCCGTGCAATTTCTGACCGTCGTCCTGCTTCTCTTTATTGGACTGTGGATCGCCGTATTGGCCGGTCTCCTTGTCTATTGTCGTCTGCGTCGGAAAAAAAGGAAATTGGGCACCTCGGGCACCGGCATCAGCCCCATCCTCACAAAAAAGGGCTCCGTGTCACGTTACGACCGTTCGACACATGTCACCGAGGACGAGTACACTTACCATTGTGCGGGCAACATGAGACGTATACCTGTTACTGTCATCTAAAGTAAAGAGAAAAAAACCCACACACACACACACACACGTTTTCTTCATCTCGTTATACCCTCCTATATATCACAAGGCCGCGTTTAAATCTTATGAATTGCTTTCTCTTCCTTCCTGTTTAAGTTTATTGATAACTGGTTTTCCCCTCCACAGAAATTGTGTACATGGTGATGTAAATACAACTGGTTCCTTTGTATTGGCGAAAGAAAGGACGTTTGAAAAGACTCTTTGCTCTTGCAATATATCTGCCCGGAGGAAGCTACCATACACTATTGATTTACAATGCTGGACCCCCTTTTTGGGTTACATCTTTGTTTAATCCCGAAGGCTAAGCTATAGTCTAGAAGGACAGAAAAAACACTGAACCAACAGCCAAAGACCGATTCATGACTTGCCTGCCGTGCCTAACACCCTTTTCACCACGTCCTCCCCTCTCTCTACGCGTCGATAAAATCGATCCTTGGCCAAGTAATAAGTGTCAAGAGTATGGGTATTACCCAAACATAAGGGCAGAGAAGCAGGGATTAAAAACATGAAAAGGACTCTTAACCTTCTAGGTCGAATAATGGTTAAAGAAAACGAGGAGAAAGACGCAGAGAAATAAATTAAATGCTGCAGCTGGATGGATGGAGAGACGGACAGGTTGGATGATCAATAGACAGTTAGTTAGATAGATACATGTACAGAAAGATAGATAGGTACATAGGATAGATAGTTAGATAGATAGATAGACAGACTGATAGATGGACAGATACATAAACAGATAAACATACAGATATATAGATACACAAGAAGACAGACGCTTAGATGTTTTCCCAGTACGCTACACAGACGCCATTCTTTCCAGAAACCTTTTGCCGTCTGAACGACTTTTACGACCGTTTCACGTGCACGTAAACTTCTGTTCGGCTGGCAGCTTGACTTTGAAGATGAGAGCAAAAGGATTCAAAATGACTCGTAATGGTCGTTAGTGCAAAAGCGTCATTAGGTTGATTGGCGAGCGTGCTTACAGAGGCGTGAAAAGAAAACCGCGTGGCGGGGGCAGGGGCGCTCCATGTCCCCAGGGCATAAACACAAAGGTCCCGATCTCAACAGTAAACAGAAACCCCTTTTCCAATCCAGAAACTTTGAACGCATAATACACTACGGTGAACCTTTGTTACTTTTAGTTATACTAATTGATTCAGTGGATCATTCAGTATGATTTAGATTAGGTACAACGAGGTTAGTGCAGAATCTGAAATGGGTTATTGGCAACGAGTATAATTTTCCCAGGCGTGAATGTATCTAACACTGGATTAATGGCAAGGGTGCTAAGTAGCCCTAGGGTTGAACATGACGGGTCCTTCCTAAACGGAACCCTATTTCCGCATGAGGGAGAAAACTATCCAATAAAAAAAATTGTACAGTTGCCAAAAGGCTCATGGGGTCCTGTTTAATGGTGCAAAAGTAAAGGCTGGGGATTGCCGTGTGGGGAGTCTAATTCTTCTTATTTCATCCCGTTTTTTTCTAGAAAAATCAATTCTCACATGGGCCTTCTTTCGTTCATAAAAGACAGCTGGGACTTGGAATATTGAAGCGAGAGAGACAGAGAGCTTATTTTGATGAAAGTTTATACCAGTGGTGTGAATATCAGGATTTATTTGCTATTGGGTCGACATCAAAGCCGTCCTTGTCGCAAACTTCCCGGCGAGGGCTAAAAGGGAAAGTTGCTCTGAAGAGTCGTCGCCGAGCCAAGACGCACGTCAAAGAAGTTTTCCAACTTTCTGAGTGTGTGTCTGCATGGTTCTGTGTCTTCTACACGTGTGCGACGTCCTAATCAAGAATCCCAACGAAAGCACGAGATGAATTCTCTGTGTTATTCTAGCCCGCTAATTGAAAGTTGAACAAGTTGCTTTCTTCTTCTTCTTCACTTGATAATTTAGTCAATACGAAGAGGGTGGCAGCATATGAGACTTTTATTTTTGTAAACCCAGTGCTGTTTTGAAGCAACTTTACATAATGGGGCCGGCACCGTCAAGGAATGCTTCTTTCCTTCAGAATTAACTGTTTTTCATCAGCTTGGCAAAAGTTGGCCCTTTTTCTTAAGTCACAGCCTTTTACAAGCGAATGCCGAGAAAATGCGCCGCTGAAAAATTCCTTCTGCCCGAACGAAACAGCCGTTTTGGTATCAGAGTCATACTGATAGGGGGTGCTGAAATAGCTGCTATTGATCTCTGTAAAGATGTTTGTTCAAGCGTAGGGTATTACTCAAGTTAGCTGATACAGCAGTGAGGACTAAAACTAGTTAGTTTGCGAACCGTGTTATGAAGTCTATCAATCTATCGATTAGCTAATCTATTCTGTATCTCTGTCTATCCGTCTACCTGTCTATCTATCTATCTATCTATCTATCTATCTATCTATCTGTCTGTCGGTCTATCTGTATATCTATCTATCTATCTATCTATCTATATGTCTGTCTGTCTGTCCGTCAATCTATCCATCCATCTGTTCTGCTTGTGTATTTACCTATCTATCTATCTATCTATGGTTATCTGTCTGTCTGTCTATCCATCTATCTGTTTATCTATCTGTCTATTCATCTATCTATCTATCTATCTGTCTATCTGTCTATCTACCTATCTATATCTATCTATCTATCTATGGTTATCTCTCTGTCTGTCTATCCATCTATCTGTTTAACAATCTGTCTATTTATGTATCTATCTCAGTATCTACCTATTCATCTATCTATCTATCTATCTGTCTATCTACCTATCTGCCTATCTATATCTATCTATCTATCTATGGTTATCTGTTTGTCTGTCTATCCATCTATCTGTTTATCTATCTGTCTATTTATGTATCTATCTCACTATCTACCTATTCACCTATCTATCTATCTATCTATCTGTCTATCTGTCTATCTGTCTATCTGTCTATCTACCTATCTATCTATATATCTATCTATCTGTCTATCTACTTACTATCTTATCTGTCTATCTATCTACCTATCTATCTATCGATCTACATTTTAGATGTATTCGGCAAGTCAACATAAAAAGTAATTAACTAAGTAGGTAACTCGACTAGTATAGCTCGTATGACTGATTATCTCAGTACGACTGCTACTATGATTCTCTTTCCACCTGCTACTTTCACTATAGTTCAGAGTAGTTTTACTACATAATCAAAAGCTGCTAGTTAAACAGTACTAGCTATTAAGCAAGACTATAGATGCAATAAGTTTACCAGCAGGCATCTACAGAAGTGGACGACGTATCCTCAACCGGTCTACAGCTCCATGTAATTAAAAAAAAGCTGCTAATTAAGAACCATATACTCCAAACTAGCTAAAATTAACCAGTGTATCGAAGTTTGCAAACTAATTAGGCAATTTAAAAACTCCTTACAGAATTAGCATCCATGTGTGGCAGCCATAGCGCATTGTGGTCTCCAGCTTATCTCAGTTGGCTTTACGCAAAACAATCCGATAGATTACAAGATTCATTAAGATAGAAGGACAGAGAGAGAGACGGAGAAAGGCAATCGAACGCATATATAAGACCATTACGAAGACGATCCAATATCATCCTTTTGGGCCTAATCAATAGAACGGATATAAGGGTTGGGAGCGCGGAGAGAATCCCGCGGGAACTCGAGTCACTCATCCCTGTGTAGCGCTGCTTGAGGAGCCTGGGGATCAAAAGATACCAAGTTTTGCAGCTGCTTCCCCTCATTTTGATTCGGAGAAATTCATTTCATCGACAGGCCGCGTGTCTCGCGTTTGTTCTGCCACAGTGGATTCCTTCTTTGCCCTCATTACCAGACCGTCTTGTTTGAAGAAGAGCGACACAAATGCAAAGTTTTTCAATCCCATTCATCCGCTACAGTAGACAGGGGAAAATCATTATCTATCTAAAGTAATTAGGTTTTTCTTGATCAAGATTGATCAAGTCGATGATTAATTCTGTGACAGTTTATCGAGGTGGACTTTCACCTGGCGACACGCATGGACACGTGTAATTGGTTAATCGATAAAAGCCATTAATGGTGAAAAAGGTGTTTGGTTTAAAAGCTGATTATCATTTCTCGTGTTCAGTTAAAAGACACTCGCAATAAGTTGGTTATTGTTTGAGTCTTCGCTTGTTCGTTGTTATTGGAAACTGCAGTATAGTTGATTGGGTAGGATAACGGCAGAGATGGTTGATGGATCACAACAAACAACAACAAAGAAAGTGAACTGAGAATAACACGTTTGTAAGACGACGATTGGATAGATGGACAGGCAGGTAGACAGATAAACATACAGAGAGACAGGTGGGACAGATTGATAGGTAGATAGATGGATGGATATACAGTTAGGTAGAAGGATTTACACCAAAAGAATAGATAGATAGATAGATACAGACAGACAGATAAACAGGCGGGCGTATAAATAGACAGATAGACAGACAGATAGATAGATAAACAGATGAATGAATAGATAGATAGACAGACAGAGAAACAAGCGGGTATACAAATAGACAGATAGATAGACAGATAGATAGATAAATAAATAGATAGATAGATAGACGGATAGACAGGCAGATAGACAAATAGATAGATAGATACATAAATATAGAAACATAGAGAGGTTAAGTATAAAACACACTGATACTAGGACACGTACACACAAGGTAATTGATCGATAGTTAGATGTAGCTAACTAGATATTTCTTGGCATTTCTCCCTAGGTACCTCTTGACGGATAACTTATTTCTTTTCTTTGCTGACGATGTGAAGAGTTCGGTTTTTTTCCCACAGCCTAGTTGGTTCTCTTCTGTTGCGTGACTCTGTATTTAACACGTAAGGCCATCGATCAGTGTCCCTGAAGAGGTTCGCCACTCAACCGACCCAGCTTGTCATTCTCGTCCGATTTCCTTCCTCTCGTCTATTTCTCTTCAACAATGTTTTCAATTCTCATTGTAAAATCAGAAGATTCCGAAACTAAAACATAACATGAAATTGTAAAAAAAAAATGAATTAAAACTAAACACGATACGAAATATTTTGAAGGGGAAGGAGAGGAAAAGAAACTTGTTTTCTTTCCCTTTTGATATTGTTAGCGGACACACAAAGAGACTCGGGTTCGTCTCAGTTTCCTCGCGGGATCTCTTACAAGTTTATCCGCGCTGCCCTGAGTAGCTCCCTCAGCCATGATTAATCTCATTTATGGCTCCAGATATTTCCCTATTCTTTTGGTATCTATCTATCTATCCATCTATCTATCCATCTATCTATCCGTCTATCTATCTATCTATCTATCTATCTATCTATCTATCTATCTATCTATCTATCTATCTATCTATCTATCTATCCATCTGTCTATCTGTCTATCTATCTATCTATCTATCTTTCTTTCTTTGTATCTAACTATCTATCTATCTATCTATCTAAGTATCTATCTATATATCTATCCATCTATCCGTCTATCTAGCTATAGATCTATCTATCTATCGATCTATCTATCTTTCTATCTATCCATCTATCCATCCATCTATCTATCTATCTATCTATCTATCTTTCTTTGTATCTATCTATCTATCTATCTAACTATCTATCTATATATCTATCCATCTATCCGTCTATCTATCTATCGATCTATCTATCTATAGATCTATCTATCTAGCTAGCTATCTATCCATCTATCCATCTATCCATCTATCCATCTATCTATCTATCGATCTATTTATTTATCTATCTGTCTATTGTTTTGGTGTAAGTCCTCTTCTTCATCCCTTCGTTTTTACTTTGCATTTCCGCAATTAAAAAGTGTTAAAGAATATGATGTGATCGACTTACGAACGTCAAAATGCATGGGTCTGTTTTCCTTAAGGTAATAGCCAGTCCAAGTATCTCCCAGACTCGTGTATAGAAAGGATAGCCGATTGATTAGTTTCTGGTTTTCTTTGCTAGCATAACGTTGCCGTAGAGACAGCCATCATTTAATTAGCTATCGCAAAGGAACCGTGCCAGGGTAGAGGAAGTTCACTCGAACAGAAATATTGCAATCGATGATTTCTCCTCTCTCTCCTCGGTTCCTTGTTAAGAGCTTTACGTTATCTTCCAGTCGACTGGTTGAATAATAGGAAACAAAAATTTATTTTTTGAACTAAATATTAGTTTCTATAGGACGTGCGTTGAACATGAGGAGCAGTTTTGAAGGTTGGCGCTGGAAATCTACTATTTAACGTTCCCCTCGAATGACAGATTTCCAGGTATCAAGTTCTCATAGCTCACCGTACGGAATTACGTTTCAAACTTGCGTCAAGTTAACTTTGAGAAACTTGTAATACTGAAAAGTTTGCACAGATGGGAGCTTTACCTCATTCGGTGGCAAGATTGCAGACTCGGTTGCATGTCCACGCCAGATATGTGACAGACTTGTTCACACGCTTATCTGGGCAGATCACTTTTGTGATTAACTTGAACATGAAAGTTTGCACTGAAGACTTTACATTCGTGGTATTAGGACAAATATCAGTTCCATAAGAATTCTGGCAAAGTTTTCTGAAATAGTAATCCAGCAACACTTCAGTTACGTGGTGGCAATCTTGTAACTTAGTTTGATTGGTTAGGAGACATGCCACACCTAAGTACTATGAAACTTTATGCAGTTTAGCTTTAAGTCATAACTCAAAAGTTGTATGATTGTTCATCAATCGTTGTTGCTAAACGGTGGTTAATGAGCATAGTTATAATTAGTTCGTTAGTTGGGTAGTTGGCTGGTCTAGTTAGTTTGGTTGTTTGTTCTTTCGTTCGTTAGTTAGTTAGCTAGCTAGCTAGGTATTTAATCAGCTAGTTAGCTAGTTAGTTAGTAAGTTATTTATTTAGTTATTTAGCTAGCTAATTAGTTAGTTAAATAGGTAGGAAGTTAGCAAGCTAGTTAGTTATTTAGCTAGCTAGTTAGTTCGTTAGTTATTTAGTTAGTTAACTAATTAGTTAGTTAGTCATTTAGTTAGTTAGTTAGCTAGCTAGTTAGTTAGTTAGCTAGCTAGTTAGTTCGTTAGTTATTTAGTTAGTTAACTAATTAGTTAGTCATTTAGTTAGTTAGTTAGCTAGCTAGTTGGGTAGTTAGCTAGTTAGTTAGTTAGGTTAGTTAGTTAGTTAGTTAGTTCGTTGGTTAGTTACTTAGTTAGTTAGTTAGTAGTAGTAGTAGTAGTAGTAGTAGTAGTAGTAGTAGTAATAGTAGTAGTAGTAGAAGTAGTAATAGCAGCAGCAGTAGTGGCAGTAGCAGCAGTAGTAGCAGTAGTAGCAGTAGCAGCAGTAGTAGCAGTAGTAGCAGTAGCAGCAGCAGTAGTGGCAGTAGCAGCAGTAGTAGCAGTAGTAGCAGTAGTAGCAGTAGTAGCAGTAGCAGCAGCAGTAGTGGCAGTAGCAGCAGTAGTAGCAGTAGTAGCAGTAGCAGCAGTAGTAGCAGTAGCAGCACTCGTAGCAGTAGCAGCAGTAGTAGCAGTAGTAGCAGTAGTAGTAGCAACTTTATAACAGAAACTACAAGTAGCAATGTCAATATCAAGTGATTCACTTATTAACTACTGAAAGAACCATTCTTTGACTGAATACAGCTACGTGTAGCTTCGGTTAATTTATTTGTTTACTTGTCCTCGGCCAAGGTCATGTGCGACCCATTGCCACTTTCAGCTTATGTACATTACAGATGAATTCCAAAAGCGATGAATTCATAAGATCATGGATATAAAGCTTCGGTTAAGTAAGTAAAGTAGCAAGGATAGTTTTACTGGAACATCAGCAGTCTTACCTTGGTATTCGTAGTGCCATTACTGGTATCCTAACTACATGTCTCTATCTATCTATCTATCTATCTATCTATCTATCTATCTATCTATCTATCTATCTATCTATCTATCTATTGCAGTCTTCATTAATCTTCTAAGTCTCTTAAGTCTAGAGCCAAAAACAAGAAAGGGTTCTGGAGGGTAGGAAACTAAAGATTTTCTCAACTTTAGAATTTTATTCTGGCAATACTAATCATCCGATTTCAACGAAATTTTGGTCATGTATAAAGTGCTACTTGTTGTATATTTGGTATTTTTTTCGCTTTTTTATCTATGAAAACTTGGGTGCCATAAGCGATCAAACTTGCCAGAACTTTGCCTGTCAAAACCCGTTCTACAAAAGTTCACTTCGCGAAATCTCAACTGAAATGGCGAACTCGCATGCAGGAGCTACGTCCATTCAGTCGGCTTACAAGTCTTA
>JAIQCU010002117.1:0-13977 GCA_022114935.1 Leptestheria dahalacensis
AGGTGTTGGCCAGAGTGCGTCGCAGCTGAAATGTGATAAAAATTTAAAGTTAATTTCATTCTTCTAAACTTTTAGCTTAAAGCAAGTCAATCAATCAAATTAACATAAAGTTGCTACTTAAATATTAAAATCATAATTATAATTTGTATTACAGAAGTAGTAAAAAGTCGATCCAATTCGACATCTCCATAGAGTCCGGCAACTTTGAGATCTTCAACGCGACCGGCAATGGAGCCAGGATACTCTTCGGGATCCTTCCCATCGGGAATGCTCGAAGACAGCCTGACAGTCGCGTTGAGCGTCTGGTCTCCAGTCAAAGTCATCAGGCGACTGGAATCAAAGGCGACATCGTTGACAAGTCCTTCGACCAGAAAGCGATTCCCAACAGACAGCGAGTCGACGCTAACGAGGCCCGTAACGGAAAAGTCTCCGTGGCGCAGAACGGCCAGCGATTGCCAATCACTGATATCGACGCCATCGATCTTGCAGCCGTCGCACACTTGGACGTCGTCGACGACCTGCAGAGCACCTATCGTCTTTGGGCCCGTCACCATGTTTTGCCGATCGCGACGCATAGTGTCCTCGACGATATCGACATCGTTGACGAGGCCAGTTAGAGTGATGGCTGCAAAACCAACGTCGATTACATCAAAGAGAACACAATCATAGAACATACGATTAAGTGATACAACTTTATACAAATAACACAAAGTATTAAAGTAATGCAACTTTTCAAAATAATAATAATGTTGTTAAATTACAATATGAAAGGGGATCTAATGTAGTCATTTATGTAAATTAAATTTGAATCAAATTAATATCAACGTTGGACCAGACAAAATGGGGCGCTTTTTACCGCCGACGAGAACATTGTTGAACTGGAGACGATTGTCAACGCGCTGCTCCACATCCTTCCTCAGGGTCCATTGATCGAGGACGCCAATATCTACGCTATTCACTTGACTAGTCTCCAGTTGCTCCACGCTGAGGCTATCGGCGAAAACCGCCGACTGGAAGCTGTGAACTCCAACGATTTCCTGATCGGCGACATCGGCCACGCTTACGTATCGCCGGTACAAATCCTCCACGTCGACGCCATTAACCAGACCCTGATAAAAACAATAAAAAAATTTAAAAAGTCAAAAAAAATATCGTCATTACAATGGCCATCGTTTCCGTCACAAAACAGTTTACCTTGACGTCGACTTCGCCGTCCACGACAACATCGGCAAACTGCTGCGTCAGACCAAGAGCCGCCCCCCTGTTGGCAAACCACGCCCTGTCAGCCAAGGCGGCCAACGACGTGTTGTTGATATCGCCCAGGGTCAAACTGTGGGCCGCCTTGATGATGACGTCACCGCGGACGGTCCAATCGGCGCTCATCAAATTGTCCGGAGGGGCGCACAGAATGTTGGGATCCTGTCCGGCAAACTGTCCGTCGACGCCGAGCGTGTGGATATTGACCGGCCCTTCGAACGTCTTGAAATCCTTCACCTCCTGCAGGTCGGCCGAGTCGACGCGCACCAAATCGTCCGGAATGCGGATGCCCTGAAGAGTTCCGCCGACGTTGATGTTGTCAGCCTCCAGGACACCTGGAACGGTTCCAGGGGAATCGAGTTAATGTTTCTTATCTGGCTAAGTGCACTGAGACATGATTGCTCACTTAACTTTGAAGTTAAGTATCTTAAAAAGCAACTTAATTATTCTATTATCAAGTAATCCTTCATTGCTATCAACCTAGTTTCTTACATTCAAGTATAAAGGTCGTATTTTGATAGAGTTCAATACCGAGGCTAAGGCTGTCAATGTCGTAATCCTGATCGATCCTGTACGTCTGGAAGAGCAAATCGGATACATTGACGTCATTGACCATCCATGTCGGGTTATAAAGGGCCTGAACTGCCAGGTTCTTTTCCGCCATCACGCCGCCGGCAATGTCTTGTTCCTCGTCGTACAAAAGCCAAGCGAGCGGAGCATTGCTGTTCACACCGTCAATGTTGTCTGTGCAAGAGGGAAAAAAAAACAAATAAATATATTAAAGCTTTAAAACAATTATAATACCAAGTATATTAATTTAAAAAATTAATAATTAAAAATACAAACAGTCCAAAATATCGACAATGTGAAAATATGAATAATTTATATTTAAAAAAGAAACTTTAAAAAAATAAATAATTGAGCGTCAGCCAAAAGCCAAGGCGCTGAATAACCGTCCACGGCAAATGTTACAAAAAAAAGGGCAAAAAGTCATTCAGAGATAGAAATGCAGATAAATCACTTCGGGTAGATACCTTAGCTTTTAGTTGTATATTCCGACTCGATATCTATTTAGTTGAAACTTAAATTGTCAATTAAAAAAAACAATTCAAATCACAACATTAAATAGTAAGATATGAAAATTGTCAAAAACCTTCAACTTCCAGATCGCGAATCACCATCGGCCCCGCTTCCAGATCGCCATTAACCGCATCCGGCTGATTAGTCAAAACCACATCGCGTAGAGTTTCTACATCGAAGTCGACGATAGTCTCCGTGTCGACATCTCCCTGCACATTCAACCGGACAAGGTTTTTGACTCCAGCAATCTTCTGGTCCCCTTGTTTCATCAAAGAGTCGCTACCCCACCGGCCGAGATCGACGCCATCGACGCTGCCCATCACCTTGACATCTCCGAACGTCGTCGAGCCTTGCAACAACAGGGACGGAAACGTTTTGCTGCCGCTGATGGAGCCAACATCGTTAAGCCGGACAAAGTCACCCAATTCTTCTTGTCCAATCACAGTCTTGGCTGCCTGGATGCGACCCACAGTAACATCTCCGGTGATGACAAAGAGATCATCGACGTCCTGATCGCCCAGCGTCTTCATGGAATCGCCCCAGAGGGCGCTCAAATCGACGCCGTTGACAGTCTCGTCGACAGTAAAAGGCTCGCTGATGGTTACCGGCCCCAGGAAGGTTTTCTTAGCGCCGAGAACAATGCCGGAAGAGACCTTGGTGACCAGGTCATCGACGGAAATGCCATTGACGACACGGACTGCCAGGTCGCCGTCGATCTGCAGCGAGTTTCCCAGCGTGACAGAGGTGAAAACAGGGAAAGTGTCAACGCCCAAGGATACTGCCGATGCATTCAGACGCTCCAGGTCGATTCCAGCAAACTCTCCGACGAAGAAAGGCTTCTCTACGAGGATAGTGGCGCCGATATCGCCAGATCCTACCAAGCAACATTTACAGTTTTAATTATCCAGCCGAACGTGTATAGTTAACTTCAAGATACCGTATTGAAGAACCGCTCCAGGACCGCCGTACATGAAGTCCTCACTTTGGAAAAACTCAGAGGGAAACTCGTTGACAGACTGCGATGTGGCCGGCCCAGACAATTTGACGGTTTCGAAGGTTTTGCGGCCCGAAATGACCTACATGGACACAAAATAAGCCGGGAGTTGAGTATATGCCCAATTAAATTAACTACTTAACTAATTAACTATTTAGACTTTAGACTAATCAACCAATTTAGTAATTAATTAAGCAAATAAATCACTTAGTGAAGTAATTACAAAGCAAGTGGAAGTTTTGGAATCTTTTCTACCTGCGGATCATCTTTAGTCTTGAGCAGTAGATCCAACTGTCCCTCATTGACCGCGACATTTCCAATGTTGCTATTGACGTAAACGCCTTCAAACTCGGTATCGCGCTGCAGCACAATTCGACCCTCGACAGTCGTCTCGGTACTGGGGGAAATCAACACAAAATCGTCCGGAATGCGGAATTCATTCACCGTGCCGTCTACAGCGACGGTTCCGGACGAAACGGAGCTGTACCAGTGAATTCCTACAATAATTTTGACATCAAAATTACCCTTCCTGCAATCCATTTTATCAATCCTTATTAATTAAACTCTTTATAAACAATTAACTTTGTAATTAAACTAATTACATATCATGGAGCTGCTATAACACCGATATGCTCATAATGATTCATTCGTGTTATTAACGATATCGACATTGAAATAGTATCGATACCTGGTTGGATATGAAAATCGAGATTTACCCGACACGATTTGATCTCCTTCCAACTTCATCGCACTGTTGACCATCTCCTCCAGGTTGACTTGGTTGACAGCACCCAGCAGGGCAAAATCGTCAGCCGAAAAGCCATTCCTGAAAACGGGATCCCTAAGGACAAAACTATCGGTTCTGTTGACAGCGGCGCTCAGGTAGTCGACGATATCGACGCTGTTGATAAAGGAAACGATAAGGTTGTCCAACTCCAACTCGTCCACCTGCAGTTCCCCTGAGAAGTACAATCGACTGGTTTATGTCGCTTGTAGAACAACTTTTGTATCGTACAGTCTTAGAGCAAAAATGGAGGAAAGTTGATTGCTAATTACTCCCAAACTATTCAGGATAGAGCAACCCAAAAAATACTGAACACAGAACTAGTACCACTTAACCTTCTTGCAAAGTTTGCTTAAAATCGCTTCATTAACTTCGTCAAAATAAAATCCTAAAAGTTTGAAAAATTTCAAGAAATTCCAGCCATACAGCGCCAGTTTTTTTGCCTCAGAGACTGTACGATTACAGAACGAAACTGAATTACAGTCGAGTTCTTGATCTCCTTGTTTGAGCAGCATCGAGTCTCTAGTCAACTGGACGCCATTGACGCTAGCAGCGACACTGAGATCGCCGTCAGCCTCGAGGTTGCCTTCGATCTTAAAAACCCCGCTGAACTTGAGATCATCCTGTCGACGCAGAAAGCGATCCAGGCCCTTGTCGTTCAGAGATTCCGTCTCGATGGACCGATCCACCTGGACGCGCTGCACATTCAAGCGGCTAGCAATTTCCTCGTCCGAAAGGAGAATGACATTGTCAAACAGATCCTCCAGAACGGTGTCGCCCAACTGCGTCGTGTTCACGTCCCTCGCTTGGCAGCCAGAGGAGCAATCGCTGGACAGGCTGCTGATTGTTACCGGACCTGATTTGTTCAGTAAATTTTGACGGTTATCTGAGGAACCATTAGGCTAGCTGGACTATCATTTTAAAATTACTGCAACTCGAGGCATTACAAATGTAGGACTAGTAACGAGGGTATTACCGTGGACAACGTACTGTCCCTCGCTTCGTATGGCCGCACCATGTCTTTGGTCAGCAACCCTCAGCTTCTCCAGCAGGTCCAAAATGTCCAGGGTCAGGATCTGCAGGTCCTCGACGAGTGCAGCGTCCAGTCGCACGTCGGTGTCCTTCATTCCAAACTGCAAAACACAAATTTTTAACTTTAGAAATTAATTTAAAAATACAAAATACTAAATTATTTATAAAAATTTGTAAAAAAAAACCAGAAAATTTACCTCATTGGTTGCGACAATCTCCACTTCGATATTTTGGAACGTAACGTTGTTCAGGGCGATATCCGTGTCGTTCTTCTTGACGCTCTGTCGATAGATATCCACGAAGGCCGATATGGGGTAGGTGGAGACGTCCTCCTGCGCCTGCTGGCACCAAGTGTGCGCCTCGTCATAGATGCTGGTCAGCGTTTGGTGAGTTTCAAACCGCGGCAGGAAGACATTGTTGCCCTCGCCGTACTGCGGATTACTATTGGCCACACCTGAAATGAGACAACATCCAATTAAGAATTAACAATAAATCTCATCATTTAAACCTAACGTAATTTATTTCTGCAACAGAAAAGATTCTAATTACCTCCTTGGAAAATAATAAATTTGATCCAATTAGAATTTCTCTTTGGAAATCAAGAGGTTAATCTATATTTCAAAATGCTAATTAACTTTTACGTAAACTCTAGTGAGATAAATAAGTTAGTAAATTAAGATTAAATCTTGTACTGATGTAGCGCGCATCGCCTAGCTGGAAGGTGCGGAATCTGGTCGCTCCAACTCCCATAGCGTGCTGCGTGTACTGCGTAGTCGATACAAAGCTCCAGCCGTCGTACTGGTAAAAGGACGCACCGGAAGACTCGGTAAACGCCAGGAAGAACTCGCCACCTTCAGCCTTAAAAACATTTTATGAATTAAAAAACCATTGTATATCGAGTATTGGTAAAATTATTAATGTAAGAATATAAATTAAATTAAACTTTAAATGCCAAAGTACCTGGTACGAAAGACAGGAAGTAGCTTCTCGAGTTGGTAAAGCCTGAAAGGGTTCGAATTTTTCATCGAGGAACTTGTACACGTGAGATCCAACGTCATAGTTGAGTTCTCCATCCGTTTCTATTGAATTCCAGTTTTAGCAACCGTTTAGAAAAATCAAGAATAAGCAACAAGATTTGAAAAAAAGGCGGGAAATCAATGTACCAATAGAAACACGGTTAACAACGACGAGAAAGTGATCCGCTTCAATCCCAGTTCCCAGGGTAAAAAAGCAAACATCCAAGGCTCCTTTGGTTGGTAAATACTGAAGATGCTCGTAGTCGCCCGTGGTGAGGTTGTGGCGCAGAACCTCCGTTGGTACGTTGAATCCATCTAAGGTTCAAAATGACATCCACGGCAAATGAAATTACGTCATTTTGACATTAAGTCATAATGACATCATACCGGTTAAAACTGGATGATTGGCAACAGCCAGATAGTGCTTGGTAAAAACCTCGAAATGAACAATCTTCTGCGGGTTGTACGACTCGATCTGACCGCACTCGTCAAAGTAACCCCCGCTGGCGCAAAAGATCTGCGACTGGGTCCAGGAGGTTCTAGCGTCGGCAGGATTGTCATCTCGACGAATGTTGCTGACGGCGAGGTGAGGAATGCCATACTGGACCCAGGTCGTTATGGAAGACAGACTGTCTGTGCGCAGCTTTTCTTCCTTCACGGCAACCAGGGCCCCGCCGTCGAACGACAGCAAATAGATGGGAGAACCTTCGAGAAAAAAATAAGTTTCAATCACTTAGGCAGTAAAATGGTAAACCGCTACACGGACAGCTCGATACTGTGGCCAAATCGATAATGTGTTGATAACTATTGTGTGATAAAAACTACGAATGTGAGAATTTGAGTCAATCAAAATATGATATATGCCCCTGTACCCGCGTGGTTGTAAGGTTCAACTGTTGGAGTTTGCTCCGAGACGACAATCCTGACTTCGTCATTGAACTGGACGATCGTCGCTTCAAACGCCGTCTTTGACTGCAAGGTCACGAGAAGCTCCAGGCATCCCTGTTCCTAGACAATTTTAAACTAAATCATTAGTTTTGAACTCTAAAGTCGCGAGCACATTTTTAAAAAAAGGTTCTAAATTGCGTTTATTAACAGCATACCGTTTTTTCAAGTTCGGAATTTTATATGGGGCAAAATTAATGGATCAATTAAAATAAATTTTACCAGTTTATCAAGATGTACTATTTCCATACGGTCGTATCTACTGGATTGGTATGTGTTGAAAATGAGGCAGTAGTAAATAAAACAAATTAACCCCCAGCGATTTTACACTAATATAGCAAAAAGTTGACACTGTAAATAAACATCATTACCACAGAGTAGCTGTAAATCTGCGTATTATTTTCATCAGCCTTGGTTACAACGACAGCGTACAGGTTTTCTGCGTAAGAAAACACTTGGAAGTCGAGCAGAACTCCAGGACATCCTTGCAGGTAGTCGAATCCTTTGAGCACCCAGAGTTCTGAAAGTACAAAACAAGCGGTTGTCATAGCAACCAAGCATTGTAAACAAGCAGACGACGCTAAAAATGGCAAGTCTTGTCGAAACGCTCGGTCTTCAGCTATCAGAAATTGAAATGCTTCAGTCCATGTTTCCTTCTAGCAAAGAATTACAACTTCAAGATCCGTTATCAATCCAGGATGTCGAGAATTATATCAACGGAACGGATCCTCGTCTACCAGCCGAAATAGAGTTCAATATCCAGTTGAACGTTGAGCCAAATGTACCATACTTGTCTTAATACTGTTGTCAGTCTACTTGAACCTTTATTCTCTATCACGTAGGTTTTATTGGACCTGTTTGTAAAACTTCCTCATTCCTATCCTTCTACTCGCCCCGTCGTCCTCGTACGCTGCGAGCGTCTGAACAAAACGCAGGACGAGAAGCTCAACTCGGCTTTAAGGGATTTCGTTTCAAGTATCGAGCCCGACTCCCTCTGCATAGGTCTAGTAATCGACTGGTTAAAAGAGACTTCGGGAGTCTACTTCAGTGCAACTGAAAAAGCAACTCCCGCGTTGAAAACGCAGACCAATACCAACAACTGCCGCCTTTGGATCTACTCGCATCACATCTACAACAAAACCAAGCGGAAAAACATCATCGACTGGGCCGAGGAACTGCAGCTCACGGGTTTTTCAGCGCCAGGCAAGCCGGGGATCATTTGCGTCGAAGGCGAGGAACGCAACTGCACCGAATGGTGGCAGCGGGTAACTACTTTTGAAAAGAACTCGGGAGCGGCTACTGAGTTTCAAATCTCTTTTAGGTAAGATCGCTAAACTGGCAGAGGATTGTATGCAAACTGAAAGAGTCGTCAACGGAGAAGGATTCGACATCGTGGAACAAATTCAGTCAGTTCAAGGAGGTTACGTTCATAACCGGTTCCAGTTCGAAAACTTCCGACATGGGCGCCTTACTGCGTTTCTTAGAGGAACACAACTGCGAATATGTTTTTAAAGAATACTTCGGTTTCGAGGGCAAATAAAATTATATAAATTTCCCTTTTAAAATATGAAATAATCAACTATTGTTTATGTAATAATATTTATCTAAATTAAGTATTATTAATATTACATACGTGTTAATGTGTTAATTAAAGTTTTTGAGGAAAGCATTACGCCCTTGATCCCGCGCCAGCAACTGCGGCCCCACGTCGCGACGGTGGATCCTGCGGAATCGGTCCTCGTGAAGACCGGCCTTTTCTTCAAAGAGGTTCTGCATGCGAGCCAAGCTAACGCTGGCATTTCCGCCTATATTTTTAACCCGTTAAATTAATATTGATAATCCGATTAAATTAATATTCATTTACGGATAATGATATAAACGATTACGATACTATGGGGGGAAATATTTGTGAGAAAAAAATTCAAACCTAAACGATTTTTGTTGAGGAAATCGAACCATTTGACGGACTGGGCGACACCGAATAAAACAGCGACGAAATAAATAATTTGAAAAAGGACTAGACGTTTCGCATTTGTGGCCATTGCATTACTGGAGTGATTCGATGACCGCTCTCCAGGACTGCAGACCATCGACTGAACTCAAATGTTAAGTCGTCCGTCTTACTTTTGCGAGAAAGAAAACCATGTCGACTCCTAGATCAAAAGAAAGTTCGAGTTCGTACCCGATTTGCATGTCTTGAAGCAGAACGCGTTTTTGGATCGGGAACTGCAGGCGCTAAACTTAGCGATCCATTATGGTCTCACTGCATTATCAAAGTTAAAGTAAATACTTTATCTTTAATTAATTTAAAGTGTTTTTAACATTGCGACTGTCCTTTTTGTTGAAAAGCGATTTTTAGTTGATCAAAATCGATTTCTTAAAAATTGCACGAGGCTAAACTCAACTAAACATGTCAATTGGGATACATTTGATATGACGTCATCTTGAGTCGACAGCTTAGCTGAAAGATTCGTTAAGTTGTTTGAGATTCTTACCACGAATCTCATCGTGTTGCGTACTGATTGGACGATGTTAAGTAAATAAGTAGTAGAAGTAAATTGATTTACTTATATCTAGAATATTTATTTCCAAACGCGATGCTAGTTAACTTGATATAAGTGAACACATAAGTAGTTAATTAAATCGGTAATCACTAAAATTATAGAGAATCGAAAATAGTAGTTACAGTTAACAACTAAACCAAACCTTAATTACAATATTTAATTCCAACTGTATAAACAATATTTTGTAATGAAGTATAATAACCGAATTATATTGTTTTTATTCATTCGAAATCGTCTTAAACGTAATTCATAGTTCAACAGTTATAAAACTGATTCAAGCGACTCGTTCAGATAAAGACTGATTAACAATCTATCTAACTGTTTGCCAAGCTACCTGTCTATCTACCGAGCTAATTAGCTAAGGAACCGACCAACTATTTAGCACAATTCAGGTAATACAATTTGTATCATCGCAATATTAACTGAAAACTGATTCAAACAACCGGTCATATAATTGAATATAGTGCGAATAATAGTACTCTCCCTTAACTTAGAACAACTTTTAATTAAATGAATCTGCTTTCATGATTTCTAATAACTGGCCATAGTTTAGTCGATACTAGTTCTAGTTTTAAAGCAGTGAATTTTATCTTGGGTTATATAGTGACTAATCAATGTGGTGCTGGAATTTGATGTTAACCATAACATGGCTTGATATGTAACTATAGGATTCGTTTATGACTATATACTATTTAATCAGACTGTACAGTCTAGAGCAAAACAATAGCGTTCTGAATGGCGGGAAACCACGATCAGTTCAACGTTTTGGAATTTTATTTTATCAAGACTAATTGCATTAATTTGCATGCATTAATTAATTAAGTAATTGCATTCACATTATTTTCAAAAACCTATCCCCTAATTCGAGTCGCATTGTAGGTTTTAGCGTCTTATGTATTTGCCCTTTTTTTAAAGATGGATTCACACTTGACTCAAGTTTAACTATAGTTAATCTAATTACCATAGCAGCATGGCTCTACGTAATGTTTATACGCACATATCGTATATTTTGAATCGTTTAAACTATGTTATACGATGATGATAGAAACAAAATTCTTCACATAACTAAAACAGCTAACTATAATACCTATTTTTCTAGTATATTCATAAATTTGAGAAAAATAGAAAGTTATATCATGGTAAGAAGTGCGATTATATGAATGGTTAATCTATGACCTTTCCCTGATCGTTATCGACGTTAAGCTAATACCTATACTGGCTAAACAGTTGTGTTCAACGATCGGTGTTTGACAGCCAGGAAATCATTGGTTGAAGTATGTTAACCAAGACTAACATGAAGTTATCCAGTTAGTTTAATCTCGTCCATCAGTCGAAAGGTGTTGTTTATGACAGTGTTGTTGTCGCCTTTTGATTCAAGGATTCAAAACTTAAGGTAAAACTGTAGGTAAAATGAATCACTTTTCAATCTTTAATGCTTGCGTAACAATACATAACAATCCTCGGTAGTATAGTGGTCAGTATCCCCGCCTGTCACGCGGGAGACCGGGGTTCAATTCCCCGCCGGGGAGGCTTTATTTTACAAGAAATTGTGATTTTTAATTTCACTTGTTCGGGTTATAGTTTAATTCCAACGTTAGTCAATGAGGAACTCGAAATGCAATTACTGGGTATCATTGTTTTACAGAATATTTAGGCTTCATTTTTTGCACCCGTTACTGACTACATCATTTCATATATGTTAGATCATATGTTCATATACGTGGTAATTCTACAACCTATTGCAAGTGCAATTCAGCAGCGTACAGTCTATAGGGCAATACAAAACAGGGTATTCCTCCTGCGGAAAAGTTGATCGTTTATGGCACCCAGGTTTTCAAAGATGTAATAACCAAAAAAATACTGAGTATACAAATGATACTACTTTAAACACGAGTCAAGTTTCGTTAAATTCGGGTTGTAAATTTATCCACAATAAAACTCCCAAAGTTAAAAAGACCATTTCCTACCATTCAGAGCACATCGATGTTGAACGTTCATACAGGATAACTTATCATGGCTGTAGTTTCTCTATTGGCTATATTACATGTCAAATGACACTGGTAACGTTAATATAGAAACCACACGTTACACTTGATATTTCCTACAAGTCGTATTAAACTTTTAGCTACCCAAGTGATTTAAAGACGTTTTTGATATAGCCCTCTGCTAATCGCATTAACGATAAATACATTTTCATGGGAAAGTTCGTAGAGAAAATAAACTTATCTTAAATCCGCTTTATCTATTACTTGCATAACAATGTATATCAGTCCTCGGTAGTATAGTGGTCAGTATCCCCGCCTGTCACGCGGGAGACCGGGGTTCAATTCCCCGCCGGGGAGGCTATATTTTTACAGAGAATTTAATGGTTAGATGACACATTTCTAAGGTTATCAGCAAGAAATTGTAACTTAAACAGTTATCTAGCTGATGATGTCATAGTTTAGCAGATCAGTAAGCTTTTAAATACTTTCCATTATCTTTTTAAAGGTTTTCAAATGATCTTCACTACAACAACATCAAGCAGTTTGTAAGTTTGAATCCGTCAATTGGCCCAAGGACCAGCAATTTAAACTTTATGATGTGGGATATGTATATCCAGCGGATGTCTGATTGCAGGAGAAAAAAAAGCCTTTTCTTCAAATAAATTATTTTTCAAATGCATTTCTTATTACAATTAACTAACATTAATTTGAATTGTTGGCAGATAAATAGATCGATGCCAAGTTCCTTGTCAAGTAAAGCTACTTGGAAATGATAGTCTTTTTTTTATTGTTGGGTATTTGTTTATTAGATCCAGCTGGCTTCAGCATACTAGGCTGTACTTCTTCTAGGTGATTAAAAACAGCAACACATGAAAAGAAATCAAAGAAAAACGATACATGGACCAACAACGAAACGAAGAGGATGTGTTAGCCTCGACGGTATGGACTACTTGATCGTATCGTCCTCCATCTTGACGGTATGGATGTATCATTTGTTCGTATCCTTATTTCCATGCAAAACTGAGAATTAAAGTCCGCAAACTGCATTCTGTTGGTTTGCCTACATATTGTGTAAGGAGAGGGAAATCATAGGTTTTTGTAAGAAGTCAATTTGAATTAAGTTAAGCCAGTAGAGCCTTATGGAGGATCACGTGACATGACGTCATAATGCATAAACCCCGTAGAAGGACGGAGAGTTTACCTGACGTTTTCCGCACAAAGCCAGAGAGTCATCATTATTTCAAACGTTACCTTCACGCAGCTGCGGGGCGTTATTGCGACAGTATTACGGAACCCATTACCGTTCGGTCATTCACCCGATAGCTTCGCATCAAGCGGGCTTACAAGATTTCTTTATCGATAGATAGATAGATACATAGACAGATAGACAGATAGACAGATAGACAAATAGATAGATAGATAGATAGATAGATACAGAGATAGAGAGATAGATACAGAGATAGAGAGATAAAAAGTGAGACAGATAGATAGACAAATAGATAGAGAGACAGATAAATCGATAGACAGATAAAGATATAGTTAGATAGATACATAGATAGATATATAGACAGATAAATCGATAGATAGACAGATAAAGATAGATAGTTAGATAGATACATGGATCGAAATATAGACATACAGATAGATAGGTAGATAAGTAGATAGGTAGATAGGTAGATAGATAGATAGATAGACAGACAGAAAGACAGACTGATGACAGACAGATAGATAGATAGATAGATAGATAGATAAATAGACGGATAGACAGATAGACAGATAGCCAAATAGATAGATAGATAGGTAGATAGATAGATAGATAGATAGTTAGTTAGATACATAGATAGATAAATACATATAGATAGCCAAATAGATAGACAGATAGACAGACAGTTAGATAGTCAAATAGATAGATTGATCGATAGGTAGATAGATAGATAGGATTGATAGATAGATAGACAGATAGTTAGGGAGATAGACAGTTAAATAGACTGATAAAAAGATAGACGATAAGATCCTCTATACTAGTTGCTAAAGCAACACTGCTTTCATTGCAATGCAGCACGTTAGTTTAGTACATCAACTTTGAATGCTGTTGACGGTATACGCCTCATTAAATTTCGCCCGTCTCGACGCGCCGGGTTGAAAACCGTTCCGGGCACGTTTTACTAGTCATTGTCAGCTTCTTCCCCATGTGTGAGCTTTCTTTACTGGGCAATTTAGCTGCCTCTCAACGTTCTAACACTAGTTTTATTTTAACTCTTCAAATAGTCTAATTAACTCTGACCATATTCAAATTAAGTACCCGTTGATTAACGCTCAA
>JAIQCU010002118.1:0-13347 GCA_022114935.1 Leptestheria dahalacensis
GTCGCAGTTAATAAATAAACAAAAAGACGACATGCGATTATTAACTGACAGCTTAAAGCTAATATGATTGATCGAGAGGTTTTCTAAAGATTTGGAAGTCCTCGCGTGTAATTGGCCGTAAAATGGGGCGCGTAGATTTTCAAATGGATTTGTTTGACTCGAGTCTGACAAGCGTAAGAAATCGTAATAGAGATGGTTTTTTCCTCGTCCTTTTTACACCACTGTCCAGCGATGGCATGGAGGGGGACCCTCTTGGAATACGTTTTCTCCAAAACGGATTGAATAGTAGAAATGGGTGGCCATTGAACAAGTTGACATTGATGCCATCGTGGGCCAGAGTAAAGAGGGAAAACTCATTGAGCCTTTTCAAGGTGCCACGGTTATGGGAGTTGTATTGAAAAAACCGTCTGTGAAATGCATTAGTTGTGCCTTGTTGCCACTCCTTACCGAACAGATGGACCACACTATGGTAAATGACTCCTTAAAGACCCATGGCCAAGTTCTTTTCAGTTTTTTTTATACATTTCAGTCGTCTTGTGTCTTTTTGCTTGACCAGAATGAATCCGTTTTGTGGTAAATTTACGTCTGTCTATTTGGCTATCTACCTATCTATTTATATGTCTGTCTATTCATCTACCTATCTATAAATCTATCCGGTCTGTTTAGCTGTCTCTATATGTTTCTTTGTCCGTCTGTCTGTCTGTGTGTCTGTCTCTCTATCTATCCGTCTATCTTTGTGTCTATCTATCTCTCTATCTGTCTATCTATCTATTTATTTATTTATCTTTCTATCTATCTATCTAACTATCTATCTATCTGTCTATCTGTCTGTCTACTGTCTATCTATCTGTCTATCTATATATTTATTTATTTATCTTTCTATCTATCTATCTAACTATCTATCTATCTCTCTATCTATCTATCTATCTATCTGTCTCTCTATCTGTCTATCTATCTATTTGTTTATCTAGCTATCTATCTATCTTTCTATCTATCTATCTATCTATCTATATACCTATCTACCTACCTATTCTCTTTTTAAACTGTGATTGCAGAATGGGAAAGGTGGAGTATGAAAAGCGTATTGTGGAACGTGTTGAATGCCATGTAGCCACAGTGTGTATACAAACCCGTGAAAACTGCTCTCCATGCACAATGGCCTGGCTTTCTTCATGTCACAGCTCGTAAAGCAATCACACGTAGCGCCCTGTGAAAACTTTTAGCTGCTTTTCACAATTTCACATGAGCCTTTTGGACGTCTCCTTTTCCCCCTTCCTTATTATATTTCCTCCTTGTTGTGTCAAGTCCTTAAACGGAGAGACTCTTTTTCTTTATTCTCTATTTCCTCCCCTCAAGTTAAAATAGAATAAAAGAATAAAATGAAAACTTCCACACAGCCGCGGGTCGATTACCCCCCGTGTAGCCATTTCCCGGCCAATTTTACCAGTCATCGTTTCTTCTCCCCCGGTACACACTATACACAACACACAGAATCACGTGGATTTTATTTACTTCAGGTTTTATTTTATAAATCCTTGCGTGACGGTCTGGCTTATGATGAAGAGCAGTTCACAAAACACCGGCTTTTTTTCCACAAGAAAAATGAATCGTGCTGCGTGTCTGACATTATGTAAACTTAATACAATTTAATGAAGAATGATGGGTTTGCCGAGTAGTCGGGATTTTACCCTATAAGGCTAATATTCATCAACCATTTAAAATGCCAATCTCAATGCGTGTAGCTTTGAATAGATTGAAATATGAGAAACGATTTAACCCTGCGTATACACTTGACAATTGATTACGTTATAAGAAAGGGGTCGAGTATCAACCACTCGAGATATTATCAAGCGCTCTTAGTACAGACGGCAAAGAACCGAACTCTTTAAATTTTCTAGTTTTTAAAATAAATTATTTAATTTGTAGTGATTGATTAACAATATCAATGCAATTTATCAAACTTAAAGCGAAATTTATGATTAAATAATAAAATGGAAGGGATTTTACCCTATGCGCGGCTCAGATTCGAATTAATATTTATCTTAAATCAATTTTCATTTAATTTTAAATCTTAACTAAACATAACCTATTTTAATAAAGTACCTTTCATTATAATACTTGTTATCAAGTTGATTTTTTATATTACTGATATAATTGAAGTAGAAATTAATTACCCAGTAGGGATTTTACCCTACGCATGGCTCCGCGTTCGATTTCATTACGCGTTCGACGTCTGGCCCGTAACGAATCGAGGCGGAATTCTTTTATCGCGGTTAGTTTCTAATTCACTTAATCACCAATTCAAACCGTCACCTTTGACTGTTTTAACCTTTATTTCATCAAATAGAACAAGACGGATTATCAAATACCATCTGAAAGCGTTAAGACTTCTCTCGACGCCGTTGTTAATCTAACGGCCGGCAGAAAACCCTGCGACCGGCTTCTTCAAAAAAACGTCTTCCCGGCAAAAAGGTAAGGATACTCCCTTCTTCTTTTCTTTTCCTTTTGCATGTATCTTGTTATTTTGAAAAGATAGTATTGGTAAATCTGTTTACTGTCGGTGAGCGTCTACAAACGCTGATGCATTGTTTATTCTGGCGAAACGCGACTGCGGAATGTTATCGTGTTTGCGTGCCGGTGAATATTTTGCATAAGGGAGAAATTTGGCCTCTGCACAAAAACACCAAGCACATGGGGCAAACTGACTCGGGCTTTGACCATAAGCACATGCCATTGTTTCAAAAGTTGCCGTGTGTGTCTTATAAAGGCGTACTCTATCTAAGTAATCTTTCAAGTTGCCATAATCTCACTCAGCGGGGAATCTCTTGGCTTTTCACCCTCGCATTTCTCTTTTACCTTTTAAAGGTACAGTGGAACTAGATGAAATCCTTGTTATTGTAACTCTGGGTTAACAAGACACGCGAATGTTTGGCCCAAGAAAATGACGGTGTTCTGATCGTCTCCATTGCAGTGTGTGTGTGTGAGTGAGTCGATACGGTTTTCAAGGGGAGGGGTCATAAATTATAGCCTGGGTGTCAGTTGTTGGTTCATGTTGAACGGTGTGCACCTCTAATGCGCCGCTAGGTAAACATGTCACCGAGTGCACACAGCACATAACTACCCTAACCATCCCCCCGTTGATGGCTATTGGCACGTAGGGAATGTCTACAGCGTGTCCCACCTAATTATACGCATACTTAGCAGCCACACATGGCCCTGCAAATCTTCATTATCTTTCTCTTGGCAAAAACTGATTCTCCCTCTCTCTGTTGTCTATCTACCTGCTCGAAAGCATCTGCAGCTTTCCAGTTTTGAAATGTAAACAGTAAACAAGGTCTTGATCATTTCTGATTCTGGCACTGTCGTATGAATATCAACAGTAACTGCAAGTAATAATTAAGAATGAATTAACTTGTTCCTCTGGTGGCAATGCTTTGTACTTTTCGGTACGAGCTCGCCGCCATCTTGTTCCCTAATCGCATTAACACTGTACGGGAAAATTCGAATCAAAGCTGAATATGTACAGCTTTGTATTTGTACCCCTAGCGGCCAAATGTTTCATTATCAAAATCTAATGGCAATGTAAGGTTAATGCCAATAGCAATTTGAAATAATTCGAATTAAGAAATGATAAAATTGAAGATATTAACTGCTCCTCTAGTGGCGATATTCTGTACTTTCCAGTACGACCTCGCCGCCATCTTGTTCCCTAATCCTAATCGTATTGACACTGAACGGGAAAATTCGAATCAATGCTGAATTTAGCTTCGGATTTGTACCCCTAGCGGCCAAATCTTGCAACGAGTAACCTGCTATACAAGCCGCCATATTGTTCCTCATCTTTTCACACCTACTTTTCGTTTATGTTGTCTACATATCTACGGCTGTAGTAATATTTTGGAATCGATCCCTAGATTGGGCCTGAACAATTCTTCTGCGAAAACAAGTGAAAGCTTTGTTTTAAGCAAGAGGATTAATACACGTGAAGGGGATAATGAATGGTAGATCTGTTACTGTCGTTGGTTGTGTATTTGTTATACGATTATTTTAGCCGGAGCCTGTGTGTTTTAGCGTCAGCCTCACGGTTGTCAACAGCAAATGGTTCCCTGCTACAAATTATGAGCTGCTGCAAACGCTCCCTTATTACACCCACAGCAAGAGCGCCAACAGTCAACCCGGGGACTAGGAGGAGTGGGAAAAAAAGAGAACAAGTCGCAGCCAAAACGCAATAAAGAGCTTTCAAAACACAAAACAAAAAGAGAGGGATGACTCCTTCATGATTCTTAATATAACTCATCTTCGGGGGATTCGTAAGTCTGAAAATCCTGTCCGAAAATCACAAACAAATTCCCAGAAATTTACCCAAAAAATAGGGAAAATTCCTAAAATAAACTTGGAAATCTTAAAAAGTTTACAACTGGAACACGGACTTGCGAACCCCTCGCCTCTCGGTTAACTCTACTGAAAACAGACTTTCAGTAAAAATTCGGCGCCAGTTACAAATTTAACGAGATTTTTTCTAAAAGGGAGAGTTTTGAAGGGGGGGGGGCAACAAAAAATCCGAAACGCGACCCGAGTTACGAGACAGTCGGCGCCATTCTAGTTCCTTTCGCCCGTGTTTTACCCCTTTTTTCAACCCTAAAAAAAAAGATTTTTCCCATTGTCGTATAGCCGCTGTGCTATGCCCATTTCGATGCTTACACGGACGCGCTGCGCGTCTGGCTTGTTTCACCAATCTTAATTACCCGAACATACATTTGAGTTTGACCTTGTCGCCACGATGCCATAACCAGATAAAAGTCTAATTTATAACAAACGCATCACCATAAACTGCTTGCATTGCAAGGGTAATTAAGCTATTGAATATTTATGGGCCCTTACCGAGGTTTGACGCACCAAAAATGACCCTTCATCTGCAGAAATGCCCAACACTCCAAAACCATAAACAAAGTAGATAACACATTAAAAACAGTCGAAATAAGCTCGCTGTTGATTACTTATCATATTAACACTATACTAAAATATAAAAGAGGAGTACTATATTATATCTTCGCATAAGTTTTAATTTAATCTGTTTATATTACTAAATTTTTCAACATGGGCACCTGATGGCCACATCCGGTCCAATGTTTTCTTGGCCTTTTTTTCTGTCCCTCTCTGGACTCGCACAGTCTCTTGGCCAAAGTGGCCACTTCACACACTTACTCATACGCGTCGATAACATCAAAATCGCTCGATGGCCGGCCTCGACCGGACCCAAGTGGTGCCCATATATTTCACCCACAAACTCCATTATTGGTGACATGAAACAGATCCCCCCACCCCAACCAGGGGGGGAGGGGAAGAAGAAATCTACGGAAAACCCATTGACTAGCCCATTCTCACTTTGGTCCGAAAGGATATTGGCCCTTGATTTCCATAGAAGTGCTCGGTTCCGACTTTTGAACCAGAAGTGGGTCACGTGATTATGATATCACTCTTGTAGAACTGTTGATTGGATCAAGTGGACCGCAGTTTTGAACGGATAGTTTAAGAAATAAAAGAAATTCTAGTACCAAAACCGTATAGACCTATAATGAGCTAATTAGACTGAATAAGTTAGGAAAGCGTGAAAATCACGTGATTGTGACGTCACCATGTCTTAAAATATAGTGTTACCAGACTTGTACAACTGTTGAGTAAATTCAAGTGGACCGTAGTTAACAGGATATTTAAAAGATATAGGCCTATATATTTAGACAGATTACTTGAAAACTACGAGAGTCACGTGACTGTGACGTCATCGTATCTCAGAATATTAAGAATGATTGAATCAAGTGGACCGGAGTTGAACTGATTATTTAGAAGAGTAAGTAGAAGTAAGGTTGAAACGGTTATTACAACTTTTGCGATTCGACGAATTATTCGAAAATTACGAAAATCACGTGACTGTGACGTCACCAGCGGTTAATATGTATTAACGTTTGAAAAAAAACAGAAATTTAATAAATGTTGGTGGCGCCAGTTCGTATGTTTATGTCTTCGTCGATACAACATTCAATAATTTATAAGCGATGAATTTTCAAATTTTGTTCGCGGTATGTCTTCAAACACGTACCCGTGATTTTGCTGAACAATGTGTATTATGAATGACCCTGTCGGTAAATTTTACAAAAAGTATTTCAAAATAAGAATTTATTTATAATTATTTTTTTAAAAAAGCTGTGTACAAGAATCAAACGGGAATTTCAAACATATAAGAGGCAAGATAGTTTCAAACTCATTAAACGGTCTGTAAAAAGCAATTTTAAACAAACAGTTCGTCTCGAAGAAGGCGCCGCAATTTAAAATAAGCAAACTAATAGATTAACTGAGGTTGAAGAAAGAAAGTGTTGAAACAAACAGATTCGGTAAAAGCAATACGAGTAAAAAAACACAATTTACCAGCAGTCCCAATGCAGACAAGCAAAACTGAAAAACAAATAAGCTACGAATAAAACACTAGTTAGATAAATAGATAGCTAGATAGACAGAAAGATAGATAGATGGATAGAAAGATGCATAGGTAACTGGGAAGGTAGGTAGTTGGACAGTTGGGTAATTAGGTAGTCAGATAAATAGACGGATAGATAGATACGTAGTAGTCAGATAGGTTGGTAGGTAGGTAGGTAGACTGATAGCTAGTTAGATAGGTTGATAGCTAGGTAGATAGATTGATAGCTAGGTAGATAGGTTGATAGCTAGGTAGACAGACACGACAACTGAATCAAGCAAGCAAGTCCAACTAAGTTATTGTGAATCGAAAGAGAATCTACCCTTTTGCGCGCATTTCCTCCTGAGAAGGTCACTTAGAAATTCATGAATTCCCTTGATCCGGTGTCAGTGAATGCGAGCTGCTTTTATACAGCGGCGGGTATGGTTAGTGTTGGTTTATTTGCACATGAAATCAGATGTAAATCTGAAATAGATCTCTACCGTTTTCCCCCTTTTGCGCGTCGATCTTCTCTCATAGCTTTTACGGGGCGCGCAAGACCTTTTTTTCCCCTTCCTGGAGAGGCGATTGTATTTACTTTGCCACGGTCTCGACTGGCTTTTACGCGTCAACACTCCAACATTGGCCAAAATCCCCCCGGGACCAATACAAGAAACGCTTCCTGGCTCTTACGTAATTTGCCAGGATCCCGCAGCTTTTCAACGGACACACAACCGAACCCGTGCGAAAGCTTGGGGATTTACACAGCTTGCGCGTGTATATACTCGATGAGTTGCTACGAGAATGGACACTTTTGGAGAGAAAAAAATGTGTTTGAACAATTCGTCAATATGGTGTAACCGCTAATTCTGTAATATGTCAAAATGGATAGGTAGGTAGATAGACAGTTAGATAAATATAAACACAGATACAGAGGTAGATAGAAAAATAAATAGCCAGAAAGGTAGACGGATAGATAGGACATGAATAGATGGACAGGTAAAAAGATAGAAAGATAGATAGATAAATAAATAGATAGGTAGATAGATAGATATATAGATAAATAGATCGATAGATAGACAGATAGATAGATAGATAGATAGATAGATAGATAGATAGATAGATAGATAGACAGATAGATAGATAGATAGATAGATAGATATATACATTGATAGACGGATAGACTGTTAGATAGATAGATAGATAGATAGATAGAATAGATTGACAGACAGTAGATAGATATATAGATAGACAGTTAGATAGATAGATAGATATTAGGTAGACATTTACTTAGTGGAATTCAATCATTATGCTAAACAGCTGTTAAATGGAAACTGCAGATATCGAGTGTATCATTCAGGATCCCTTGTATTCAAAGAACCATCAAACGTATAAAAAATTTTTGTAAATTCTATCCAGATTGAATAAATCCATGAACCATATAAACCTACTCAATTTCTTAGATTGATGCAGTTCTATAGCCTCTCCCTTTGATATGGTAAACAAACCTCAATTAAAGACTCAAATTGTTCAGTTACTGCAAAGTCATAATAATTCCCGGAATGCCATACATTACACTACACTCTGTATTACGAGAATAACCCGACCCATAAAAACTTCTCAAGGACTTTTATGCAAAACGCTTTTCTCCCCTTTATATCTTATGTAACATAGCCAAGTGTTTTCGCAAACATGGTCTCCGGGATATTCATTCTCTTTGAAAATGGTCTTTTGTATGTTTATATAAAAGAATAGAAGAGCTTTTCGTAAGATTGATGTACTTCACACCAAGGCCCTGTTTACACATCTTATTTCTAAATATTATATTCCTTATAGTATTTATATATTGAATTATATTTGAATCGTATAATCATCTAATAATTACCACACCGATTATGATACAATATATTCAATAATATAACAAGTAGAACAGTTTAATAAAGGACTGCCAAATTTGGTCCGGGGGTTATTATTACAATGGAGGCCTCGAGTACAGTGTAGTTTCAAAGAAGTTCATCATTTGACTATGGAAGCAGGGAGAGAGCCAGTTCCAGGCAAGTGAACACTTGTAGACTGGAGGCTCTTTTCGTTTTTCTTGTACACAAGGGTAGAGAGAGAGAGAGAGAGAAGATGGACATGTTTACGATCATTTGATAAAACCTTCCTTTTCACTGCAATAGGAAGCCATGTTTGCACGCAAGTAAAATCCGTTAAATAGACACCCCGCTTGTCTATTATTCCGTGCGGGGTGTGGGCTGCTCTTGCTGGCTGGGCTTTCTTACATTGTAAATAAGAGAAAGAGAAACGACAGTTTAGAAGTAGAAAAGTGTCCCAAAGAGGACAACTCTTTTTCTTTCTCCCTACTCTCCCTGTTCAGATCAAGGCAAAGCATCAAGGGACAAGTTGAAAACATTTCCAACAATATCTGCAGCCGGGTAGAACTTCTAGTTGGGACTGTAGACGACAGTTCTAATACAAAGAACTCAAAGGGACACCAGTTGATCCATCAATGTCTTGCTCTGACATGGAACTTCATTTCCATGGCAAACAGAAACGTCCATAGGGTACTTTTTCCATGTACAAGAATTGGAAAATACAACCTTTGCCTTACACTGTTATGTTCGATTCATGCAAATAAATTACGATTACCAAATGTATAATTTGTATTCATTTATAACGAATTATATAAATTATATATGTATGGGAAACTCGTGATTATAGAACTATTTATTAAATGTGTAGTTCGTTCTAACAATAAGATTAAATAATAACATTACTTAACTCTAAGCTGTAACCTATATTCAACTTATAGTCAAATTTGATGATAATAAATATATATTAACAAGCATTCTGTTATGCTGTATAGTTGAAACGTTCGTATTAAGTCACTAATGATCAGCTAAGTTATATAAAGGTATAACTTAAATACTAGTCAGTTGGTGCCACGGTATACTTGACTGGCTGCATACTTTCAAGAAAAGATCTAGGCTTGATTTTTCACTTGACACGAAAGGTTAACAGGATAAGAGATCGAGAGAGAACGAAACGGAGGAGAATATCGATGGAAAGGCTAGATTACCAGCTCTGTTTCTGCATACTTGTCTATAGGGGTGGAATGTTGTATGATAAACACGGTCTCGTGACCCCGCGAGGTCAGTGCAAAACAAGGAGTCAACGACAGGTTCTGTAGAATGTCAGACCTTTGTTTCTGACAATGTTTTGCTTGCTTTTATGTTATGGGGCCCCATAGAAACAAAGGGCCACCTCCAGGGGCTCCCAAAACCTTGTTGATCCATTATGGCAAGGAGGGCGGGCAAGAAACCTCCATACGCCGGTGCATGTGAGATCTTTAACTGACTTTTAATGATGCCTCCATGTCTGCACAATGCATCGTTTGTAACAGTGAAAACTGTCTCGAGTCACGTGACTTCCGACCCTTGCAAACTATACTGTATACACGCCTCTTCTTTCCGAGGTATTATCGAGTCCTCGAACACTTGGACCAGAATTTCATTTCAAAAATCTGAGCAAAAGATCCTTTAAGAATCCCTGAAAATCCCTGAAAATCTTTTTTTAAAAAATCCCAAAAATTTGAAAATCTTTAAAGATTCGAACATTTTTCCGTGGACTTTGCCAACCCCTCATCTTTTTTCCTCGGGAGTCTTCCACAGCACAGCGAGGACAAAGAACTTGTCTTTTTCGCTTTCCCCAAAAAGTTCTCCTCCTGGAGGCGCTCTATACCGTATGGGGAAACTTTCCTTCGGTCGTGTTTCAACTTAAGTTTTCCAAAAGCACCGAGTTATATATACACACATGTATATATATATCTACGTTGGGGGACCCCCTTCTGGGCCTCTTTTGTTGTCAAGTTATAAGGCAGAACTTTGCAGTCGCGGTATTACGGAAAGGAACATTCGAGTATAGAAGAAAAAGGGAAACCCAATAAGGTTCCTGTTATATACACAGGAAAAGTCCAGGAACCTTCAGAAAGTTTTCCCGCGCGCATGCCACACACCAGCGGATTATATTGGAGCCGTAAACTTAGCGAGAGCTGATTAAAAGTGTCAAAAACTTGGGTATAGACTTTTGCAGCATTACTGTGAGTGTGTGGCTCAGACCCGTACCGATTTGTAGATTTTAATTTCAGCAACGTATGGCTCAAGTTTCTGTTTTTTTTACAGAACCATAAGGTTAATTTATTGCATCCAAGTTCAAGATTTGTGATATAATTTTGTTAATAACTGGTAATATAACATGCCAATTGTTAATGTAATGATTTGTAGCTGAAAAATTTGTTTGGATAACGTATGTCGGATTGCTCTAAAACAAATAACATATGACATAATTCCGCGTTAATTGTATTTTATTATAATTAGGTTGTAAGGTTTAGCTATGAGAATACGGGACAGTTATAGAGCTGTAACTATATACGCGTACTCTTATAAAATTATGATGAATGCCATCCAAGGATGACACAGTAAGGAAAAGGGGACGGACAGGCAAAAAAGGGTCGTTATAGTTAAGTTTGTATCCGGAAATTTATGGTTATGATTCTCTTCTATTCTTTACTTTTGAGGGGGGAGGAAGGGCTGCATAGTGTGGGATACGTAATATAAATAAGACTGTAAATATATACAGAGCATTGAGGCGCGGGCAGGATGCCTGTATAGATGTCACGGTGGCCATTGAAGGTAGGTGTTGGTATATGACTTTGCGGTGGTTGTATACAGCTGTATCTACGTAGAAGGTCAGAGACGGGAGATGTGAAAAGAATCAGAAGCTCAATAGCCCACTCCCGCTGAGCAGGACGACCCAAACTGGTACCATTAACTGGGCCACCTACCGAGTTTCCCTTCAAAAAACCCCCTCTATAAAGCAACAGAGCTTCTTTAGCCACTTAGCTGCCCTATCAGTCCCTACTGACAAAAATCATTCCCTTATCTGACAACCTACTTATATACAACTTGCGACTTGTGGAAAACACAGCCATCTGACTCATATCCCGTCTGATCTACATCCTTAAACAGACTGTAACCTTGCGTACTATAATATTAACACTTACATTTACCTTAATGCACATGGAATTATTAGATGTAAGGTATCTGAACAATAACCTACTTGTATACAACAACTTGCGACTTGTGAAAAGCACAGCCATCTGAGTCATACATCCCGTCTAAGCACACATCCTTAGAGAGGGTTGTAACCTGTACGCTAGCATATTCATATGGTCATTATTGTTACATACTTGTATATATAGGTTTGCTGTATTCTTCCCCGGTAAAGATTGTTCAGTTTCAGTTTTTACGGGGGAAAGAACTACATCGATTGGGCCTATAGCCGATCTGGCTGAGGTATATACATTGTCTAAAAGCCTATTTACGAGTCCAGTTTTTGGGGAGATGTGGGGTCTCTTTCTAAAAGGTATAGTGGTCTAGCTGTCAAGCGTGTCCCTGTGGGTACGTCCTTGTGTCAGGGAGGTTTTCTATTCATTATTCACTTGAATGGGGAAGGATAAATGGAGATGCATGTTTGACGCTTATTTTGGCTCGGCCGCGGACCCAACCAGCTTCTATACAGCAGCAGCACAGCAGACAGCAGCAGCCAGCATATAGCAGTAGCCTGGGTTGCACAAAAGAAATCCATACCAGCTTATAAATAATGATTAGAATAAAAGGTCCTAACAGCGATGTCTCTCTTTGGCTCATTATATATCCAACACATTCTATTCAACAGGCAGCAATATCAGTGACACACGTTTTTCTTTGGCACCAGCTGTTTCTTTCTGTCGAGCTCGACGTGTGACGTTAACTTCTCTTTCTATTCAAGGGAATTTTTTCACTTTCTGCTGCGTCTTTTTTTTATAACATTCTATTTTATTTGTTATCTTTTGAAAACCCGTCTGCCATATTGAGTTCATAAAGAGAGTGCGGAGAAGATAGAATTTTATCTCGGCAGCTTTTGTGACAAGAGAAGCGCAGGAGAATTCTCGCTGACAACTTCCGCTTTTTCCCGAAAGTGACTAATGAAGTTGGGGAATTTGCCACTTCTCTTGTCATCCCAGTTATTCTTGACGATTCCCTCTTAATTGACGCCCGCTTATCTGGCGTTTCAATTTTCAAAAGCGCGCGATAACGTCGGTTTCACGTTCCACATTTCCCGCGCGCTATGTGATTTCTATAAATATCACTTGCCACACCGGTTGTACATTAATTTATTTTTCAGAATTTATTGTGTTTTGGTTTACACTGAAGTAGCTATGATTCCAGTGCTTTCATATTATGTAAACGTATAATTATCATTTTAAGAATGTATACAATTATGACAATATGTCAGGAATATGTATGATTTGTATGTGGTACTAGTGGCAATTGTTCAGTTTGTAAAATTGTCGTGGGTAAATTAAAGTACGAGTGCTAATTTCATTTTTTTTATGAATGGATATATCGAGATATTGAAATATATCTAGCTCGTAATGATTACGTCATCAAAGCTCAGGGAAAGTTGCGATATTTAAAACGATGACTGAGGCAAGAAAGGTAATGGTTCTAATCGTACGTCTTATAAAGGCAAATAAGATAACATGTTAAGCAGGTAAAACACAGTATACTAAATTTTACGTCGCCAAGTTAATATTCCATTTTATATTCCAATCAGAATTATAGACACATCATTGAATATCGTCCCTTCATGTTTCCATTCTTATATTCGATTAAAATAAAGGAAAAACAGTAGAATTCGATCATGGATAAGACTCAATGCGCCCAAATTTTTGCGAAAATTCAAATACTTTAATATAACACATATAATAACGCACGTGGCAAAACACTTTAATATAACGAAGCTCAAACAAATTTATTGAAACTTGATTTATTTAGCTTTTTATTTAAAAAAAG
>JAIQCU010002119.1:0-13391 GCA_022114935.1 Leptestheria dahalacensis
TTTTACAATAAATACCTTGGAAAGGACACTAGGGCCCAAATAATTTCAAGGTCCATCCGGATCAACTTCGTGAGGATCCTTCGTAAAGAAAACGTATATATATGTGCATACAAATTTTGTATAAAAACAAGCTTTCCAGATGCTTTTAAAAAACAGTTTAACTACCATGGCTGTTTTGAAACATCGGTTGACACTGTGAATATAATAATAACAAAAACGCAATAATTAAGAAGTTGGGAATAAATTATTATGTTAAAAAATAGTTCATATTCATATCATGGTAGTACTATTCTTTCACCGAACTAGGCTAAACTTTGATTTGATTCGACCAGACAAAAATAGACATTGGATTAAGAGGCCTCTTTCTTCCATACAAAAATCGACATTCATTCATTCGATAAGCGCCTCATAATGAACGATGGCAATCAAGGTGGGAGACTCTCCTCACGACGCAATGAATTATGCAGCAGAGTAGCTGGATGCCGGTTGAAACTGGAACGCCACGAGATGAGTGAAAGGAAGATGCAAACTCGCCTCTGCGGGTTACGATTCCATTAAGCATTTTCATCACGAAAGCTTGATGATACTGAGACAGGGTAGATTGCATTCCATAGTATTCCTACAAAAGATTAAACATTCAGTAAAACAGATTAAAACATTCAGCTGCTCAGAAACAGAAGAGGAGCACAGATATACAATTATTATGCTCCTTGCTGCATAAGTTCTCACGTTGCAAATTAATGCGAGTCCATGTTCAGATATGCAGCAACAGCATTTTCCATGGGAGATGAAATGCATAGGTAATAAAGGTAAGTATCCATGATTAAACTTCTGTTGTTTGGGAACAAGAAAACCGTTGTTAAGATACATGATTTTGTTAGCTGAAGTACGAAGGAAGGTACAGATTCTAAATATTTTTCTACAAAGAACCTTTGTGAAAATTTAATCCTCATTAAACGCAGAAAACTGGAACATAACAATACAAAGTTATGTCAATGTACGCATCCCACATTGCAGGTCTTCGTCATGAATCCTAGCTAAGGTAAAGCAGTGATTGCAGATTCTGACAATAAGCTAAAATAGCAACGGAGATGATCTTCATTTCATTGACCTCGCGTAGAATTTTATTTCTAACAAACATGATCTTTCTTTATGTCCTAAATACATTATATTATTGTATAGCTAATCAAGTTTGTATCAGCAATCTCCCACAATTATAACTTCTTGTGTCTTCTTTGGAACAAAACCCGTCTTTAACGCAGAATCAGTCTGAAAATTCTCTGAACTAATTGAATATATCGATCGGATCGTATCAATACGAATGGGAATGCGAATTCATGACGCATTTGAAGCGGTATAAGTACCTTGGGTGGACTCAACTTCGGGACCTCTCAAGTCTACGTAATTTCATTTACTTCGGTTCCCGGTAAGTCTGGCTTCTTAGCAGCCCTCTAGTATTAATTAGTTTCGTTAAATATCGTATGCACACCCGATCTTGCAGTAGCCACATTTTGAAAGGGAAAACTGGTGACATTTGCGATTGCGTTCCACTATTAATGTGGCTTAAGGCAACAACTTGCATTTTCTTGCTGACAGTTCCCCTGGTGGCTGCTGTCGAGAAACCGCTTCAAGTGGCAGCAGTTGGGGTCTGTAAACTTTTTTCTCTCAAAATATTCCATAAGTGTGTATACCGATACGGAAGTAATCTACATGTCGTTAACTGCAATTTTTAAAAATTTAATTTAGTCGCGTGATTTTCTCCAGTACCGAGAAAACGCTAATGGCAGTGGGGAATTAGTAGGGCCCGGTGCAGAATTCATCAACTGGGTTTCCCGTTACGCTAAATTCAAGTAACAGCTAGAGCTGAATTGAAAAAATCTCTTACATCTTTTTCATTTACTAGTAGCTACGAGCTATTCAAAAGGACAGCTATTATGAAAGGCTTAAAAGATATTGTGCCGAAGAAACCAAACTCTACTGAATCTATCTCTGAGGCGGTTCGACTACAAGATATCCTCAAAGTTATACGTACAATCGTAGAAGCAAAACCGATAGCTAACTCTCAATAACCTATGATTGCACAACCAGGTGGATCGTGGATCTCGTGCTAGCTCCCATACGCATCCGTCCAGAATACCAAGAAAGTATGGCATTCCGGGGGTGCAATGGACTCAAAATTCAAGAACATACAGAAAGCCTATATCAAGTATTGCACCCCCTGAGCAATGACTTCGTTTCCATCTGCACCCCCCTGCGTAACAACTCCTATATTCTGCGAAAAAGCTTCACTTTCTCGCGCAATGAAAGAACAGCGCTCTATGGAGTTTTAATGCACCTCTGCGTACTGCTAACTATACAGACTATTACACCCCTTTCGGTCGTTTCGTGGCGGAGTCCATTGCACCCCCGGAATGCCATACCTATGCAGAGTTTACGTTTTGGGTCATGATACGAATCATTTCACAACTACGTGTTCTTTTAACTTTTTCTTTTAACTGCAGAATTCTCCTCTGGGTAGCATGTTAAAGACTATTCACCAGAGGTCAAAAAACGAAACAAACTGTGACTTTTCTGACGATAAAACGTGCTTGAAACATTTGCTGCAGAACCCTTATTCGGCAATGTTTGTGGCAAAAAGCAATATCCCTAGTTATCCGGAAAGAACAAAGTGCATCGCTAAAAATCTATTAATTGGCACTGTAACACAGTTGCAGCATGAGCTTTGAATGAAACAGCATAGCCTATTTGTTTACAGACAGACTCATCCATTCCGTCCCTGGTTCTGGATGATTTCACAACTTTAAAAACGTGTAAGATTACGCCGTTTACGATCGATATGCCCCAAGTATATGGAAGCTGGTACCTTGTACGCAAGGATCACTCCCTCGTGCATCTCATACAACTAGCGTAAGTTTGCATGTAACATTTGATGCTTTGAAAACGGACATAGTATGATCTGTTTTTCAGAACTCTCAGAACAACGGAATACGGCTTGAAAGATAAGTTCTTTAACTACAACTTCCCTACAGTCTGTCACTGCTGCAACTGGAAAGATCAAGTTACCACGCTGTCTAAAGTGAAGCTCGGCGACGTGCTTAGCGTCTTTGGTATACTAGGCGTCTGCTACTTCATCGCTTTCTTGGTTTTCGTGGTTGAAGTTATAACAGGACGCTGGCTGAAACGGCGTAGGCCAGCAGTTTGTGCAAGTCTCACGACAAAAGCTGGAAAGTAAAACACTTGACAACTTGTCGCTTTAGCTAGTTTTAAACGCTGCACATTCACGGAATTTGAAAGGAGAAGACTTTTTGAACGAGCACTTTATGCATCCTGCTGGCTGTTATAACGATACACGATTACGCACCTCTTCCTTTGCACCTCTTCCTTTGATCAATTTCTTATTTTCCTATCTAGTATTTGCAAAAGCAACTCGTATCACCATCTGAAAACGATAAATACACAATAAGCATTGCAAATTTTCCAAGGCTATTGCTTATTTGCCTGGTAATTCTGAATGGAAATCTGTACTGAAAAATTTAAGTCTTCGTATGACAGGACGTAGCTGAAATACCGTTAAGCTCACTGAAGATACAACAATAGGGAAACATTGACAGAATAGCTGGCGCACACAATGCATTCTTCCGACAAAAAAAGTTTCCTACAAGTTGTTCTCTTGTTGGATTCTTCTTGAGTACACACATCACAGTTCAGGTCTACTTATTCAACGCTGTACTCTATCTAGACTATAGCCGCACTATCCTTATTTATCAGGCTTGGGGTCAACTAGGCTGCTGTCGCATCACAGTTGGTACTTAGAGACCTTCCACGCATCTGGAGTTGAATCACATTGACTTCAACTGAACTTATGGAAATTACGTACACTTCAGCTTAATAGTTGTGCTATACAACTTGACTTACTTTCTTTGGGTATAATCATTAGGCATCAACAAAATTTATCCGCTTAATGCAGGATACTAGTTTTAGCGATGACAACATTCTATTTTCAAATCATACAGAGGGAAAACAAATACACACGGTATATGAATCCAAGTAAGTTACATCATTCTTTTTAACCAGAACTGCTATCAGTTCTGGGAATAGAACATTCAAATGTTTTAAGTTGCTCTTGCTTCGTTGTCGCCTTTTACCGAACGAATTTGTACCCCTCTTATTTGCCACATTCTTTATATCTCATCTTTAAAGCCTGTATACGACTTTCAATAAATATACCCCGAACCATTGCAAATTCAAGAAAATTGATGAAGCAATTGAAAAAACGATTTGCTCACTGAAAATGCTTGAAGCAAGTCTGACAAACGAAAACGAGAGCTAAGGAAAGCCCCGCCATTGACGTCGGATACGTGGGGTTGTTTGCGTACTGACGATGACGAATTTCCTTATCTCCCCTTGAAAAGGTCGACTGATTACGCAAAGCTTCAGTACAGACAGTGTTTATGACAGTTTCCCTTACCTCATATAATCTACAACTGGTGCATGGCAAGTCAGTCGTTAGAAGCACACAGGATCTCCAGGTGAAACGAACAGAACTTCATATACTTCTTAAGTTGACAAGTTTTAAGTACGATGGCTCAAGGATCGCGTTACCCCAATTTCGAACAGGACCTTGGTCCTAACTTCCTTCCTATCGGTACTGACGAAGACTTAGCCGAAGCTGCAAAGATTGCTGGATCATCACGGGTTTACGCTGCGCTGCGTCCGACGGAAGACACCATAGACAAGGTCATCAACACCGAGTACATCTTTTCGTGGCTAATATGGCCCTGGAGCTGGCCCCTCATCCCCTGTGCCATCCCTTGCATCATGAACAGGAAGGAAGAGCTGCGCAAGACCCTATACGTCGTTACCGAGGATTCTATCCTGATCTCCATCGCCGACTATACTCCTCCATGCGCTTGTGGATGTACTACAGGTAGAGATTCCAGCGAGATCTCCTTTGACAGTATCACCGATGTAAATGTAGATAACCGAGGTAGAGGCTGCACAGCTTGCAGAGTGCCCGGTGTAACCATCAGCCTGGTTAGCAAGCAGGTGGTTCTCCTGGTCTAGAATACCGAGGGAGCTGCGCATTTGATCCGCGAACTCCGCAGGGCGCATAAGGATCGCCGCAGCGGCGGAGCGCTAGTTCAGCAGCCGGTGGCAGTGATCCACCAGCCTGTGGGACTTGACCGTAAGCAGGGTAAGCGGATTTTTGTTGCTGGAAGCCATCAGCCGGATTTCTTCCACATAATCAACCTGACTGGAGATTCTGGTGAGGATTGGGATAAGTTCCTAGAGGCTGTACGAAGGAACCTTGGCTACCACGCCAAGTCGCCCCTGAAATTCCGTATGGCCGACATTAACGCTGAAGTGACGGAAGCTGAACAGCTTGGAAATAATGACAAAATCATTGCCATACAAGAACACTGATCGAATTTTACCATGCTAAAAAGTTTCATCGTAAGTAGGTGTGCTAGTTATGGAACTTGATGCTTGGGTTATTCCGCTTACAACAAGGTACTACTTTGCCCAATAAACGAAGGATATTTACCGTTATTTGATTCTCTTCCAACAAGCTTTCTCGACTTGACATAATTTCAGAGGGAAATTCCTGGCCTGTCAACAATGGCACTGATACGTAAGAGTGCTTTTTAAAGTGCAGGTTTACCTACGAAAATGCCAAGGCACACTGTATAATCAGCATTTCTGATAAAGAATCAATAAGAAGCCGCTGGTGTTTACCTTCAAGCACGCTTATGCCCAAATGCACTGTGGAAACCAAAACGTTATCAACATGGTATTTATACTTTTTGAACTGTCAAAGTAAATAGCGTACTTTTAAACATTAGCGTTATTTGAAGCTTAAAGGCGTTTTTGTGAAATTTTGAGAAATTACGTAAACCTTACGTTAAAGAGCTAAGACGCAACAGCAGCGGTAGACATGGATAATGCGTAACCCGTCTTTGGTATAGGTACGAATTACAGCTAAATGTTATGCGTCTATCATATTTATCGATATGTTTTATGCTTTTCCATATCGTGAATTCCATTGGTATGCTTGTTTGAACTGAATGCTTGCAATTCAGATGCATGTAAAAGTGTATTCAGTTCAGTTCAGAAGATACATTATTACAAGGCAGTCACTTTAACAAGTTCGAGATGTTCGCCCATTGCATTCGTATGGAATCCTTCTAACAGCCGATTGCTGTTGTCGGTTTACCGGGGCCCACCGAGTCCGGCTTAAAACCAGCGTTGTCGGATTCGGTGAAGCGTTCCTTGCAGCATGCGGTTGTAAGAGATGCCGTCTACGTTCCAGTTTTTGAAACTAGCCTTGCAAGGGAAGCATCCCATGTTGTAGAGGGGCAGCAGATACTACTTTCAGCAGGTACCCACGCAGATGGACTCAATGGACCTGCCGTTCTTGTAACAGAAGAGCTCTTCATGTCGCTGGAGGCGGCTTCCGTGCAGTCCCACCAGCTTGCCGTAATGAGGATAGGACTCCTTTATACGCCATGGTTACAACAATGCCGGGAATCTGTAAAACACACATATCATTTAAAGCTACTCTGGATCTTGCAAACTTTCAATCTTATTGCAATGCCCGTGCAGCTAGCTATACAAGAATCGTACCGTAGAGAGAGAATCTCCCAATCAGAATCGAAATAAACATAATAGTTAATGTTAATAAAGCAGAAAGGCAAATCACTATGAAGGAGAGAACCCAAAATATTGTACTTGAGAGCAGGAATCCGTTGATTTAGAAGGTCTGCGATGACCATACGACAGAACAACACCCATTTATTCATATACAACAAGGTAGTAAGGTAGTCATACAAGTCAACTTTACAACTATAAGATAAAAATACAAGAAGATAATTGTTTGAATTATAATCCCAAATCTTAAAGACCTACAGGATATTTAACGAACGTATATGATAACTGGGTAGAAGAGGTAAACTACTTTTATCATTATGTATCCGTCTATAGTTAAAGACCATGTATATTGATACGGCTATTATATTATATGATTAGTTGATTTAAATTGAATTTTATAGCAGTATACCAATTGGGTAACGGGTAGTGGCGTAAGTGGCATTAACTTCAGTTCTCGCAAGTTGGAATCGTGCGGAATTGCAGGGAACTATAGAAAAGGACATGGAATCATACAGGGAATCATGTAGGGCGCCATGTAGCGACTTTTGTAGGAAGTTCTACAAAGAATCATATGGGGAATCATCAGGGAATCACACAGGCAATCATACAGGGAATCACATAGGGAATCATATAGAGTCATATAGCGGATCTTATAGCGAGTTCTACAGAGAATCATATGGGGAATCATCAGGGAATCGTAGGATATTATATAGGGAATCATATGGAAGATCATATAGGAGATCATATAGTGAATCATATAAGGAATCATATAGGGAGTTATACAGGGAACTATATGGGGAATCATACGGAATTATAGAAACCTTAACCCGTATCAAATCCAAACTTCAGTAACCATTAGTACTAGTACTTCCTACTATTAAGAACTTACAGTTTCAAGCGAATCCAAACGATCCACGTGGTATTCCTATTGTCTAGTTTTCCGATAATTTGGGTTCTTGATCAATTTAAATTCAATTACGCATCTAATTACGTGCCTAATATCAACATCTGATATAAAGAACAGGCCTAATATTTATTCTTAACTTTCATATTAATTTATTATCCTTAAAACGACACTTTCCAGTCATAAAATTAAGTTAAACTTGACGAGTTTCTACGCCTAGTTTGCCACCTTGTACGTTTCCAAGTCCATTCGTTTCCTCAGTTCTCTTGCCCCTGTAGTAATGTAAATCAGCCCTCGCTATATAAAGCCGTTGGAAATAGTCGAACCGAGTTTACTCTGTGTTAACAATTCCACGTGAGTTTGCACCTAGAACTTTGGCGAAATTCCTAGGGGTTTGGTTTGTTGGTCCCCGACGTATTGTTTGTTCGTTGCTGCTCGTTATATTCGTTGATTCTTCGCTGGTTGTCGTCATCGGTCTAGGTTTCTGCTCGGGTTTCTGAGTCGCTGTCAGTGGTCCTTGATCACTTCTAACGCAAATGCTTATTCAGTTCAATCGAACTACTAGATTTACGGAAATCCTAATACATGTTGGTCATTGATTTTCGCTGGTTTTCGTCCGGTCTAGGGTCTTTGGTCGTCGTCAGTGGTCCTTGGTTTATCACTTCTAGCTGCAGCTAGCAGTTCTAGGGCAGATGCTTGCTCAGTTCATTCAGGGTACTAGGTTTACGGAAGTCATTGATTGCATTTCCGTATGTTAAAATTGCCATGGTGTTTGCATTAGCCGTCGTGGTTCAGACATTACTGACTTGTCTCCACGAGTACTGAGGAACAACCAGTGGCGTGCCTAGGTAATCTCGGGCCCTGGGCGAAATCCCATGACTCTTATGACAGCCCATGGCTGTTCTGGGCCCCTCGGCCTGTCAAACTGGGCCCTCTACGTGGCCTGGGCCCTGGGCGGCTCGCCCCTCGTGCCCACCCCTTGGCACGCCAGTGGGAACAACTGATCTTTATACGTCATTTTTAAACAGTTTCAGCGTTAATAAAGTCATACGAGTTTAATTCTGTCACAATCGTTTAATTCAGACTGAAAAGTGTAACACAGAAGGTCAAATGCAAATCAAATCACAATAACAAACGAATCATTCAACACACACTTGAAATCACTTGGTACGACAAACACAAACATGATCGTTTAAAGAGTACGTATACAAAAAATTTAAACCGGCGGCTGGTGTTGGTCGATATTTTCGACTGCTGATCTCTCCACCTGCGCGGCCGATGCTGAATCTAGCAGACGATGGTGTTTCCTTGGGGGGAAAAGCCGTTCAGAAATCTTCATCAGCCGGTATTGCTTCAAGGTCCTTCAATTATCAAAAGACAAAACCCAACAAGTTAGGACGTATACAGCTAACGGTAGGGCTAAATTCAAAAAGCGCGCCAAAACTAGCGCCATCTAGCGGCCAATCAGTGAACTACATTTGCCTTTGTCCGTTATTACTTGGAGGTAGCCAAACACAGAATGCTACTTACGCGTAACACAACACCAACATGAGATTGACGAGGGACACCGAGGCCAGGGCTATGTGCGTAACCGGGCTTAAGCAGTAGGTCACTCCTGTATACAATCATTGAATTGAATTTTCACCTCAGAATTAAAAGAGAAAGGTTAATCGGTTACCTGCGCCGTGATATTTCTGGCCAATGGTGTAGCACAAGCACCCGAGATACGAGGTGACGTAAGCCAACGCTACTGAAATCAGCACCGGGTAGACGACTTTTACCGACTGGAGCAGCAGTTTCAACTGTACACGCCGCAACTGGCTCAAGTGCATTGCTATGTAGAGCTTCGAACTGAGTGCTGCCGAGCTAACAGATGATTGTTGAATGTACGACAGCAAGCACTCGGCATCTGGTTTTTGTACGAGCAGCAACGACTGTTGAGCGTTTTAGATAGGGAAGATTCTCGGCGACATTTTCGGCTTTCCGCGAATTCCTTTGTAAGCATTGCAAATAAGAGTGGAAATGAACTTTTTATCTTTCAGTCATGAACTTTCCACTGTTTTGCGAGAATTTCTCAACATGTTTAGCATGCAGGAGATAAGTATCAGTATGTTGCTAAGCGGATATATCCAAGTTTAAGCGTTGAGCGAATGAAATTTGCAAAGAGTAAATCGAGGCTAAACTTTAACAGGTTGAATTTAGAAGTTAATGTCCACAGAACGTCAACGTCGTTTTTATTTGGCGCGCAAAAAATCAAGCCAAACAAGCAGCAACAGCAAAATACAACTTTGCAGAAGTAAACACAAAATGCCAGTCAAAATGCAAATGGTTATTTAATGACACTATCAGTCTGTCTAAAGCATAGAAAATTATATTTGATTCAATGGAAAAAGATAACGTTCACATTCCGAAGTCGTAATTTTACACTGGCAGCCCGGTTTTGTTCTCCACGTTCTTCCGCCCGAGCAAACGTTCCCTCTCTGCAGAACGGTAGAACTGCATCAGCAGTTTGCCCTGCTTCCATGTCCTGTGATTGGAAAACAATCGTATTTGAACCGTGTCAGTATTGCCAAGATGCTATCATGTAAATCATAATAAATAATGCAATCATATCAATGTAACTAACTAATTCTTTAGTGTACTTGCTAATCAGTGCAATGCTTTTTAATAAGGTTTGAGATTGAACTTACGAGTACGCCGATATCAGCACGAGGTTCACACAAGCCAGATACCAAAGTGTCTTCAAGGACTTATAACAGAACGTTACTTCTGCAAACACATAAGTTCAAAGTAGTTTCTTAATCTTTAAATACCAAATGTTAACGGAATTCACCAATGGCGCGCCGCTTTAAACTTTGACATTTAATATCGGTAAGAACCATTTGTTCGATTAAATTAGAATTCTACACCTTGGTTATAGTACGTGAGGTGATATTTCCAGTAAATTTTCGTTGCTATATAGCCATAACTTTTTAAGATACAAGCAAAAAACCTCGATCAACTTTATCATTTAATATCGGCAAAACTATTGGCTCAAATTTTCCGAAATTTCACACATAGGTTCGACTAGATCAGACAAAACTTCGTGTAAATTTTCATTGTTATACAGCTAAAACTTGTTAAGATACAAGCGAAAAACCTCGATGAACTTTAACAGTTAAATGTCAGTAAAACTACTGTTTCAAATTTCATGAAAATTCACACTTGGGTTCTAGTACATATGATAAAGTTTCAAGTAAATCTTCATTGTTATAAGGTTGCAACTTTTAAAGATACAAGCAAAAAACCGTGAAGCCCGTATCTCATGCAAATCCTTCAATGGTAAACTGTGTTATCTTTAATTTTTAATCAAATTACCTCCGTGGTACTTTTCTGCTATCTTTTCGCACGCATGCTCCTGAGTAGCCATCGCGCAAGCCAGTGCGAATGATACCAACACCGGGTAAATCAACTTGGTCGATTCGAACCAATCCTCCAGATACGCACGGAGACGGTTCATCTCCATCGTTGCTTGGGTAAAGTCGAACTTTGGATTGGAAACCGAAAGTGAAAACTTCAAACAGCGAGCTTTTTGTACGAAGGAAAACAGCGACGATGCGCGAGCGTTTAGAGGTCAACGGCCGAAGGTCACAAGGGGTTTGTTAGAATGACCTCGTCGCCCTGCTGGCAACGTTTTTAGTTCTGCGAATTTCATTACTATCATGCAGGGAGTTTTATGTTTCGACCTCCGTCAATATGCACTCTTGATTAAGTTTAAATGAATTAACTTTAACTTGTATTTTATCTTATGAATGTCGTTCATTGCAATGATTCGAATACTTGATGCACTATAATCTTATCATTCGCGTTCAGTTGATCCGGATGATTAATTTCTGCTTCCGCAGTATCCGCCAGGGTTAACCGGATTGAAGTTTCCGGGTTCAGTTTCAAAATTGATTGAATTTCGCGTGAAAACTGGTCCCAGGCTTCATCAGTGTCCCCGTCGAGCATCGCGAGTGAAACGCTCTCTGGATTGGTTGAAAGCGCCACGAAGATTCGTTTTTTTGGCGGGAAAATTTGAATTGCGGGAATCTGATTGGTGATGGGCTCCTGCTGCTGGACGAGGACGGCAAACCGTTGGCGATCCTTTAAATTACATCGAAGTCAATTATGTTTAAGTACTGAATTTGATTTTTTATGAAAAGCGCTGCATTATCAATTTTAATTAATTGAATAGCTAATTAAAATATTGGCTTTTGAATTAACATTAAAATTAGAAATTTCTGAAGCATTGGTCTGAAATTTAGAAAATAGGATAGAATAATTAATTTAAATTATTATTATTATTATTATTGTTATTATTATTGTGTGTATTTTCCGGCACAGGGCCGCGATCACATTTATATTAATACAAAAAGGTTGGAATATATGACACTACGTGCGAGTCGTACTTTGTGCGGATTCCCAAAGGGAAGCGAACTTATATAAGAAAAAACCAAAGTTTCTTGGTGCTGTGCTTGTTAACATGTTGATAGAAACGAATAACTTGTCGGGGGTAGGCGAGCATTTGGATGACACGTTCTTGAACAGGACTTCTCTGTATGTGTGGAGTTGCTCACAATCAAACAAAATGTGTTTTCTGAGATGATAGTAGGGCTTGCCACAGCAGAAGCATTTCAGGGGCTCCAAGGAANAGTGCCTTTAACTGGCGTTGGAGTCCTATAATTTAAATTAAGGTGTTGCGTTTCTGACGGCAGGTGGCGTCGTTTGAAGGCAATTTGAATTTGAATACGAATTGGCATGCAAATTTTTTTACTGGGCTCTGGGCATTCAGGTAAAAATCGTGAGGTTATTATTTTAATTTATTTAAATGTTGGCAAGTTTTAAATTTTGAATTAAATCACATTAGTTCATTTGGTGGGTAAAATCTGTTGAATGTTGTTAACTGAAATAACTTAATTTAATCACGAAATCTTGTTTGTATTTGAACTACTGTTAAACATGACAAGACATAAGTATGTTTAATAGTGGTTTAATGTTAATTTCAATAAACCAAATTGCTATCCGATATTACATGAGAATATCCAACCTTATTTGTTGTACGCAGCTGGCGGATCAACTGTGCCACTTGATCGGGTTCCTTGACGTATAGCACGACGGACCTTCTGACGAGCGACAGGACAACGCAGGGCACGACACAGAAGACGCAGCCTCTTCCACGATTGTCCACCGTGATGTCGACTATGCTGTCGAAGGGTATCTCCAAGGAATCTCTTCCCGTCGTGCATCCACACGAGCACGGTGGCTCGTGATCTTCGACGCTGATGAAGACCGAATCTTCAGTGATGACGTACAGTGTCCTGCGAAGGATTTCCCGCTGGTTCAGGATGCAGGGAAGCACGCACGGGAAGCATGGCCACCAGCACGGGAAGAAGAACGGCCAGAACTGATGACATGTTACTGAGTCGGGCGATTCTTCGGAAGGCCGCATTGCCGCGTAGACGCGAGACGAACCCGTGATGCGACCGGCAAGCTCCAGATCTTTCGCGGTACCCGTACGACCAACGGGCAAGTACGATGAGGTGGCGGGAACGTCCATTCTAATATTTTAATTGCGTCAAAATATTAAATAACTTCAGTTCGTTATAAAATAGTGATAGATAGATATTGAAATAGATATAGTGAAAGATAGATAGATAGATAGATAGATAAACAGATGGATAGATAGACAGATAGATAGCTCATGAAATTGATGAAATTTTAACACATATTTAAAGATCATTACAATAGTACAATTAGAAATAATGTGGTGGTTTAATTAAACATTAATTATATGAATACCCGTTTGGTGATTACAACT
>JAIQCU010002120.1:0-13147 GCA_022114935.1 Leptestheria dahalacensis
GGGCCGGTTCAGGCGCGACAAGTGCCCGAGTCCGTTCGATGAGTCGCCCGAGACGCGAGCAGCGTCGGGCGAGTTGGTCGTCGAGTCGTGCCCGAGTCCCGACGCTGTGTCGGAGAGGATACCGACGCTAGCCCGCGGGGCGAGCACCCTGAGCTTCACCAACCCGGTCGAAGTTCGGGCCCGCAGTCTGACCACCTCGACGCTGGACCGGAAGAAGTTTGTCAGGAAGAGATCGACCGTGTGGTATCACATGTCGCATCTCGATCTGGCCTGTTTTGTAAGTCACCGTTCCGTCCGAGCGAACGTGTCGAGAATGTGTCCCGTCTCCATGATAACGGCTATGTTTATAATCACTGTCTAAACTTGTCCAGAATTTTCTGGATTATCAACAGATATTTATAATTCAACATTAGAAATCCAGTTATAAATTAACACAATTATTGACGGTTTATTGTTTCTTGTTTATCTAGCAACTCAAAGATGAAATCGCTCACGTCACCGAAGAAATGGACAGCATGGACAATGGTGAAGAAAGGTAATTAACCTCTCTTGCTACTAATCACCATATCTGTATTGTTGAATAACTTAATTTGATCAATGTTGAATTGAACTGAATAGCAAAAATGCTGCCCGAGCCAAACAGTTGTCGCTGGGACGGAAGAAGTTCAACATGGACCCGAAGAAAGGCATCGAGTTCCTGGTCCAGCAGGGATTGCTCCAAAACACGCCGCAGGATATCTCTGCATTCCTCTACAGGTACTTTTACACGCGGTCCGCAGTCGACGACTTTCTCGTCGTTGATTTATGTATTTTTTTCTGGTTATTTTGCATTTATTACCCTTTTTTTTGCCCATTCAAGACGGAAAGCAGTAAAACAAAAAACAGAATAACAAAGAAGGAAGGTTATTTATTATTATTAAAATGATTTTTTTTCCCTGTGGATGAAACAGAGGTGAAGGATTGAGTAAAACGGCCATCGGCGACTACCTGGGAGAGAAAAGTCCGTTTCACGAGCAAGTCTTAAAGGCCTTTGTGGATTTGCACGACTTTACCGATCTCATACTCGTCCAGGCTTTAAGGTATGGCTTTCAAACGGTTATAACCTCGTTTCTCAGCAATGCGGTCAAGTAGACTTGTCGTGTTCTGAATTCTCAAGAGTTTAAAATTGGTCATTCTGTTGAAATGTGTAATTTTGCTGTGATTTCGATTCTTAAATTTTTAACCCGAATTTAAAAAAGGCAATTTTTTTCGTGACGTTTCCGGTTTAGTTTTACGTTAAATTGAACTCGTTAAGTTTAATTTGATTTCAATTATTTGCTCAGGCAATTTTTGTGGAGTTTTCGGTTACCCGGAGAGGCGCAGAAAATCGACCGGATGATGGAGTCCTTTGCCCAGAGATACTGCCAATTGAACCCCAACATTTTTTCCAATTCAGGTTCGTCTTTCTCTATGTCTGTTTAGCTACCTGTCTATCTGTTTCTCTATCCATCTATCGATTTGTATATCTTGTCTGCCTATCCGTATATCTATTTCTGTAACCACTTAACTGTTCGTCTGTCTATTTCAACGATACAACTATTTATCCAGCTATTCACCTGTCTGTTTCCAACTAGTTATTATAAGTCTGCCTGAATTACGTTTGTAGATACGTGCTACGTGTTGTCATTCGCTGTGATTATGCTCAACACGAGTCTGCACAACCCGAGCGTCAAGGACAAACCCAGTGTGGAGCAATTCATCGCCATGAATCGCGGCATTAACGACGGCAAGGACCTACCCAGAGACATTCTCGAGGTAAGCCAACAGCAACGACGATAGCCAAAAAAAAAACATTATTATAATCGCCCGCTGTTAAAAGTTCTTTTTTTTCCGAAAAAACGCACGTCTCAACAATGGGTGAATATTTACAAAGAGAAAGGCTAAACAGATATGTTAATATCTTAATGAATCAAATTAAAATTAAAATTTTACCATTTCTGTAGAAAAAAATTGAATTTGAGGTATTGCAACTAATAACAAGCCAGGCGGAGGCGATTTTTTCCCCCAGTGATTTTTTTTATAAATTAATTACTCGGTTGCTATTTGACTTGAGATGTCGAAATTTGATGTCGGTATAGCTGAGGTACCCTACTACCCTGCTGCCGATTTTCACCCTGATGGGGTTGTAATTAACCGAGATAACTGCATTCAAAGTTGGCGGATTATCCCTTGTGTAGCGTTTGACCTCGGCCTAAAAATGCTGCCATCATCAATATTTCATTTATTTATTTTAATTACTTATTTTTGGAATTGCTTCCGATAGAGTCTGTACGAGAGCATCAAAGCGGAGCCATTCAAGATCCCCGAGGACGACGGCAACGACCTGATGCACACCTTCTTCAACCCGGACCGCGAGGGGTGGCTGTGGAAGCAGGGCGGTCGCTACAAGTCGTGGAAGAGGCGCTGGTTCATTCTCAACGACAACTGTCTCTACTACTTTGAATACACCACCGATAAGGAGCCCCGGGGTATCATTCCGCTGGAGAATATTCAGGTAGCGTTACCCTTACGATACCTAATCAGTTTTTTTAAATATATAAATATATAAATCGTGATACTGACGAAAATATGGTAAATTTAATACAGATAAGTTACAGTTAATCATGATATTATCAATTGAAGTACAGATTAATCTTTATCGATGATCTGTTTCAATTTTCGATTCAAATTCTAATATCGTAATCACCTAATTAGGTTATTTGATTGACAATTAGAAGACTCTAGTTAAGTTAAATGATATCCAAGACTAATTACGGTTCCTAAAGTTTGATATGATAATTACCTAATTAAGTTATTGGAATGACTAGTGAAATGGCTATCAGTTAAATTGTCTGGCGTAAATTTGGTTGCGAAATAAATTACGGTATTAGAGTTTGATGCGATGATTAACCAATGAGGTTAATTAAGTGAGATTCGGGGTGTCCATTTAATTTTAATGATGTAATTGCAAAGTTAATTACGGTCGACATTGTTGATTTGCAGGTGAGAGAAGTCGTCGACCGGAACAAACCCAACTGTTTCGAACTCTACGCTGCGGGCGGCAATGAGATTATCAAAGGTATTTCTATTATTTAGTTAATTACTATTGGTTGATTTGATTCGGATGATTCATGTTAATTTTAAATTATAATTTTCCCCTTTTCTTTCCCCATAAATGAATGCAGCGTGCAAAACCGACTCTGAAGGCAAAGTGGTCGAGGGCAAACACACAGTCTACCGCATGTCGGCAGCCACACCCGAAGAGAAGGAGAGCTGGATTGCCTGCATCAGGTCAACCACGTCACCAAATTCCCTCTCCATTCATCTATTAACTTTAACTTTACCAATCATCTCATTTTAATTTATTGTAGTTATCATTTTATCATTCGAAATTAATCATTGTTTTGCATATTTGCTATCTACGATAAGAATATAGCTTGATATCTGTCGCAGTGGTTAAATTCCTTAATGATTCGTGGAACGAATTTAATAACCACTGCAGTTTTAATTTATTTGATATTAATTTTGGAAATTTTTTATTTAAACAGGCAAAGTATCAGCCACAACCCGTTCTACGACATGCTGGCAGCGCGCAAGAAGAAGGCGCAGAAGTCGGGCTCGCGGACGAAGACGTAAAAAACTGGGGCCGGGGGGAGGCGACGGTCACACGAAAGGGCGAACGAATTCGACATAATCAGCGACTTTTCCTCTTCACCTTTAACTCATTCCAAGATGCTTTAACGAAGATGAACGTCTAGCGCGCGCGGTTTTTATTTTTCTATTTTTTTAATATATAAAGTTAGTACTACGATACCGAAAGAGAATGAACAGGGATCGGACTATTTATTTTTGTGTGTTGCCAATATCGTACTTTGTTTTTGTGTAACACCATGATTGTAATCTCAGTGGGTGATGTTTTTCGACATTTGTTCTTGATGCCGCAACTTCGAGAGTGTATAAAACTCGATTGAAATACAATATTCATTCTTTTATTCCGCTTTCCTTGTCGTTGACTTGATGCATGGATAGACATATCGATAGATGTAGATACATAGGTAGACAGATGGGATAGACATGCGATTTCATTGGCCGCAGAATGAACTTCGATCTGAACAGAGTAGATACGCTATTCAGTATCTCGAGACGGATAGATGCATGGATATAGACACAGAGATAGGTTGAGGTATAGACAGATAGATAGACGGACACTTACATTGTTGGATAGATATAGATAGATAGGCATAAGGATAGATATGTTAGTTAAACACACAAGAGACCTAAAGAGATAGAAGAACAGAGTCGAGACGGGATTCATTAAAACCACTAAGGATCAATTTTGTTTCAAGGAATGTGGCAGCTAAATCTCGATGTCCCACAAAATGGAAATCGAGTCGCGTCTACAGGGCGATTCGTAGTCGTAATCATACAACGGTTTACCCTATCAAGCGGAATGGGACTCAATAACCATCAAACGATCAAATTTCAGTTCAATCGATAAACATAGGAAAATGTATCTGATATTAGAGCTTATATGTGGAGGTTTTTTGTGTACGAGTCGCTGCATCGAGAAGGTAGTCGAGACGAGCGCTCTGCGACAGAAATAATGTAACCCATTAGATTATATTTTATGCTTTACTTCGTTAAGAATTAGCTTTACCGAAATAGTTAACCGATAAAAATAACCGATAAAAAATTAAAACAATACAAATTGAATAAAAAAAACACAAAACTGTAATATTATGAGACGGACTTGTTTCTCAATCGTGTTATTTTAATTTCTTCATTTTCCTAATTCAATTATCCCTGTATATTTACACAATTAATTTATAAATATACTGAAATTTGCAAGAGTTAAAAAAAACAGTAAATTAAAACAAAAAAGGGGCGGATCGGATTTTCAGCGATTTGGCAACGCAGCAGCGCCATTGTAGAGGCAAGCTCGGCTGCTTCTTCTCTGCGTCTCTGGACGGTGTTGGTCGATTTACGATAAAGAAAGTTTAAATTCCTTTATTTTTATTACAATAATGGGTCGCAAGAAGAAGAAGCCGATCAAGCCCTGGTGCTGGTACTGCAACAGAGACTTTGATGACGAGAAAATCCTTCTTCAGCATCAAAAGGCCAAACATTTCAAGTGTCATGTTTGTCACAAGAAATTGTACACAGGACCTGGGCTTGCTATTCACTGCATGCAGGTTCGCTCTATTTCGTCATATTTACATAACTAAAACATAAAAAAAATAAATTTTGATTGGGTGAACCGACAGGTCCACAAGGAAACGCTGGACAGAGTTCCGAACTCGCTACCGAATCGGGGGAACATAGAAATCGAGATTTACGGGATGGAGGGGATTCCGGGGGCGGATCTCCAGGAACACGAAATGCTGAAGCAATGTATGTTCAATAATCTGTTTACGATAGGGTTTCTGATATATGGATATCAATCTTCATTGTATCGATAAGGACTTCAATTATTGCTAAGAGAATCAGTATTGGTATTAAGAAACCTTGTTGTTGTAACATTGGTAAGTATATCAATATTTATTGTCGTCATACCCATATGATTTTTAACATTGGCCAATATCGATGTTTAGAAACGTTATTCTTACATTTGTACAGTAAATATTGGTACCATCAATCAGGATCTTAAGTATTATTACCAAAGATATTAATATTGATATTACAAAACTTTATTTGTATTTCGTATCCATTATATCGATAATAACTATTACTTTAAAAGGGTTCTACAATATATCGATACTTGTTGGCCCCGATACGGTGTATCTGTATTGTGTCGAAAGCGTAGGGAAATATATTGGATCAATTACATCAGTATCGAGACACTTATATCACAGAACCCTGGTCATTGATAACATCTTTCGTTTGCCCTCGCAGCTGGGAAGAACCTTCTGACGGCCGACGGCGCCGCGAGTAGTGATGAGGAGGGCCCCGACTTAAAGAGACAGAAAACAGCAGCTGCTCCTCAACCTCCTCAGGTACAGTCAACGTCCAGTTGATTCACTGCTCGTTTTAACGACTTTCATTCCCCGCAGATGAACCCGGCGCCTCCTCCGCAAGTCCCGATGGTAGGCACGCAGTTCATGGGACCGTTCATGGGTGCGTTACCCGTCATGGGAATGCCGGGAATGGCACATATGGTTCATATTGGACCCGTACCTGGAGCTGCGCCGGCTCCGCTCTTCCCAAGTGCTGCCGCAGTGCCCGCTTCTTCGAGTTCCGTAGTTACCAAACCAGCCTTCCCTGCTTATAGGTATTAATCATATAACAATTAACAGAGAAATTATTAAACTTTATATCGACATATTATGATTTCTACGGGAAATTTTTCTAGTTTTTGAAATTCGGTTCATTAACCTTTTTTTTCACAAGGATGGTTGAAAGTAGATAAGGTAGAAAAGGTTGATTAATAATGGAACCGTTAAACTTCTAACTGGGTTTTAGTAGCGGAGCCAATGCCACCATAGTCGGGGAGTCGACGGTACCAAAGAAAGCCAGCAATGTCATCACCCCGCAAGGGACGACGAGTAGGATCATTCACCCGCCAGAGGATCTCTCTTTAGTAAGTTCTCTGTTTTAATAGTCAGAATTTATATATGCTATCGTAATCATTACTTTATACTATTTGGTAATTAGAAATTAGTAAATAGATAGTTGGACAGATAGATAGATTGATAGATAGCTACAAAGATGGATGGATGGACAGACAGATGGGTAGATAAATAAATAAATACAGAAGTTGGTAAATAAACACTTAGATTGATAGATAGATTGATAGATAGATAGGTAGATGGATAGACAGAGAGGTGGACAGACAGATAAGTATACAGGTAGATAGGTACCTATGTCGATAGGTGGATTAATAAATGGGTAGGTATGGAGATAAGTAGATAGATAGATAGATAGCTATGTCGATAGACGAATTGGTTTATATGTGATAGATATTCCGAAAGATAAATACTCTGTTCTGCCTTTCTTCTTTTAATTTGTATCTTGTCCTGTTGGTGCTATAGGAAGAACTTCGTGCACGACAACCCCGCTACCAGCGAAGCCAGCCCAGGCCCGCCCCTCCGCCACACACAGCGCCGCAGGCGGCCCCTCCGCACGTAGTTGTGAGCACGCCCACCTCAATAGCCATGGCAGGGTTCCCTCCCGGCATGGTTATGGCCGGAGCCGTACCCATGGCTATGGCTCAAATGGGAATTCCGCCCATGCACATGCCCATGGCCATGGGGCCCATGGGAGTCTTAAGACAGCCCATGATGCAAGGTATCAATTTCAGTGGTGCGTAAAATCTTCTCTCATTTCATCTTACATATACTTAACTCGAATGTATTTTTTAAAAATATATTAAAATGGTTCAAATTAAAATTTTATTGAATTCATTATAATTTTATTTAATAATAGATTATTAATTACATTAATAAAGTTTGATCAAATTGGCGGTAACTCGATGAAGAGTGAATAATAATGAATTCATTGTTGAATTTAGGGATGCCAGGAAATCCTTTCGCACCATACGGGCCGATGGGTTTCCCGATGATGCCTCCCCGATTCAGATAGTAGTCGGGCTCGTCCGTAGATCCCGAGCCTCCCCGTGCGGGACGTTTCTCCGCCGACATCATTTTTTTTGCAAGAAACCAGACAAAGTCTTGTAAAACGAAAACAGAAAAAAACAGATTTGTAAGAGTTGGGACTCCGCCCTCTTTTATGTAAGTGTTGAACGATTTTTTTTCTGTTTCTTTATTATTTCTGTCAAGTTTCTTCGCAAACGTAAGTACTTTGTTTTTCATTTCACAATGGCGAAAGTTTTTGAGTTTTTCTTTGCTCTCGGCTTTCCAAGGTAAGCTGAAACAAACAGTTGAAATTTAGTTTCCATCATAAATCATTACTCCTTAATTTTTTTTAAACCTAATTTTTTACCCGTCATGAAAGTTTAACGATTTACAAAAAAAAATATTGCGGTTCTCTCTTCGTTATGCCCCCATTGCAGCTGCTGTGGCTGAGAAATACAAGGCAAGTTTCTTTGAAAAACAATTTTTTTATTGGTCAATTAATAATTTCCATTTCAATAAGTTAAATGGGGAGAAAGAAAGTTGAAGAAAAAGGTAAGAGATTTTTCACTATTTTTTTCAAATAGCGGGATAATTGGTGTTTTACTAGTCGGTGCGTTTCGTTTGATGATCGTGACAAATACAGTTTTATTGATTTTTTTATTGGTTGATTTCTCTTTATTGTTTTGTTGGGTTAGTGTTTGGGCGTAACCATGGAAACGAGGCCGCCCTGTTTACCAATCAGTTTAACAGCTTCTGCTTTTAGCTGTTCGGCGGAATGGACGTCGGCCAGCATGTAGAGTGAACCAACATTGGCCGGCATCATGCTGTGGATCAGGGACGTCTCGCACAGTGTCTTGAGTCCCGCCATCGCGTACTTGTCGGCAACAGCCAGGAGCGGTGCGGCTGTCGCATCCAGATTATCGACGCGTCCCGTATAGATGAACTTGAGCGCCTGCTGGAAGACATCGGCGTCGACGTCCTTGATGTTGAGCCGTGACGTGCGCCGTTCGCTGCTGTCGCCGTCTAAAAGGCTGGCTAGGACGGGACTGCGAGCGGCAAGGATGACACGATGCGCTGCAAACTCGCGGCCTTTAACGTAGAGTGTAACGTCGCTGAAGCGCAAGTCGCCCAGCAGAGTGGACAAGTCGCGCGACAAGCCGCCGTCGTTGGCAACGGGGAGCTTGTGTCGCTGGCGCGACGCGTGGGAGACGCGTGACGCGCTTATGTCGCATTGGATGGTCAGCGCGTCGCCCGGTAGGAGCTGTTTGTTTTTCTCGAGAAGATAGCCGCGCGCAATGAAGTGGTCCTTGCCACGTGTGTCGCCCTCGGTGAAGCGAGCATCTTCCCGAAACGTGTGCGATTCGCTGCCGTTGGCTGTCATCAGCGATAAACGGTACGACGCTGCGACTTCTGGCTGTGTTGCAGAGTCGAGCGTCAGGTAAAGTGAGATGTGGTCACTGTCGTCGTCATCATCGCGGCCGCTAGGGAAGATGTCGAGGTACCACTGTGTGTCGTCGTCATTGTCGCTGAAGAAGTTGGCTGAACGAATTCCTTTTAAAGCCTGTTAATATCAAAATATCGAGACTGTTCGTAAACCACCGATTACCCAGTTATTTTGATGTTTTATGTCAGTTAAAATTAAAGGATAATCAAATAAATTAATCGATTATTCTGGTTACGATATTAATAAACTATTGATATAAACTATCTGTTATGCAGTAATTGTAATTGTATTTATTCTTTAAAAGATACTTGTCAGCAATCGATATTTTTAGTTACGATATAAGCAAAACAACGATACTATACGCAACCTATCGATTATACAACTATTATAAGTGCATATATTAATTAATAGACGCGTAAATTAAACTAGAGGCGTGGGTTTACATCAAGTGAAATTGATAATTACTTTCTTCTGCTTCAGTAAAGTAGAGAATTCTTCAACGGTCCAGGTGAAGGAAAGTCGCACCGTGTCGACGCGTGTCGTCGTCCAGGCGCGCGTCGCGTCGTCCGAACGCCTCTCACGAGCCATAAACTTATAATACGTTCAAACCGGTAAACGATACAGCTAGTTAGCAATTAGCACTCTTCTTTTTCGATTTAGTAACAGCGGACTACTAGTACGTCGGTCGGTTTTAGCTGCGTCGTCGGTACACTATGCTTATCAGTAAAAACTGGGCTACGATAACACAAAACTCTTATCTTTGCGAGTGGAATCGGACCTGCGGACGTAATTGTTCCACTTTTTCCACTGGGTTCCACTTTATTCCATAATGAGTTAGTAAAGCTCCGCATTATATGACAGTTTTGTGGAACTTGCATAAAGGTATCTGAACTCTATATTCAAAAATAACATCGTAAATTGTCTTGTGGAATATGAGTGTGTTCCACTTTGTTCCACAAGGGGTCAGTCAAGCTTGCATTCTTTAGGGTAAGGATGTCATTCACGTTTTGTGAAACTTGTGTAGTACTTGCATGAAACTTGTATGGAACTTGCATAAGCGTGTTAAGCATTGTCTTGGCAAATGCTCCACTTTGTTCCACCATGTTCCACTTTATTCCACAATATGGGTTAGTAAAGCTGCAATCTTGTGGAGCAAACATCACATGAAAGTTCGGCGAATCTTGCATAATAACCTATACTCACAAGAAACTTGCATATAAAACTTGCACGAAACGATTACGTGTTAGTAGCGTAGTATATTTACCCGTGGAATCTCAATTTTCCTATTGGTTCCACCTTGTTCCACTTGATTCATGGGGTTAGCGCCCTGCTTCCTTTGAAGTGAAAGTTACATCGTGGGAAATATTAGTTTAAGTTGGAATCGCCAAACTTTCATGCAGAACTTGCGTAGACTTGCATGGAACTTGCATGGAAGTATTACAGTGTTGCGTTTACCCGATACTTGCATGAAACTTGCATCAACCCTATTTCACTATAAGTAAATATATATTATAAACGTATGTATAATAATTAAGAATAGAGTAACAGTCTAATCAGTATGTAGGTTAACTATTCATATTTAAAATAACTCGTACCGATATTCCCTTTATTCACTTAACAGAATAATCGTTATGAAATTAAGCTCAGTTGTAAGATAACTGAAGTTAAATTTGAAATGAAATAACAATTGCGACGTTTCAAAAGTGACTGAGGTGCCCGTTGGTGCGTAACTCTGTTCACTTGACATGGTTTTCCTTTGACTGTGTCAAGATACTAATTGGTTTCACGCGCAGGAGACATTTTCCGTAGACGCCTTTTTTGAAAAAATCTCAACGCGTTTTCCTGACGTCACTTTTTAATTTTCCATTTCTTTATATTTGGGATTTTCTATTTTGGTTGAACACTAAGAAGGAAATCAAAAAGCGTCGAAGGTGGAAGAGTACAAACGCGCCTCCGCCCTTCCGCGAGAAAAGCTCAAAAGTTTTCCCCTTGATTTCGATGACTATCATTTGGTTGGCGACCGTCTCGAAAGAAAAAACTGTGCCATGAATCAACACCGTTGCATGTGTTTGCTGATTTTCACCATCCTCTGCTGGACCGCAGTGCTAACTGCAGGTTAGTTTTCCTTCCCACTATCTGCACTAACGGTTTTTCCTTAATCGGTTATGAAATTCAAATTTGGCGCCAGATTTGAATTCGAGCGATACCCTGTCGGGATTGGAGGAGGAGGATGTCGACCAATTGCGCAACTCTTCGGGAAAGGCTATCAGTGAAACTTTTATGCAGAAAACCGAAGCTGCGTTGGAGTTTGTCGCCGTTTTGATCGAAGCTTTCGTCTCTGGTGTGAAATTCTTCAAATTGCAGAAACAGGAAGCGAACGGACGTTTGCTGGAAAACGAACTGGAAGCGACGCTGTTTAACCCCTGAGCCTGATCGACCGTTATCCCCAATCCAGCAAAAGTTATTTAACTTTAATTAAATTAAGCGATCTAATTCGTCGAAATTTTTATGAGTTTGTATGTAATTACATACTTCCTGTTACGAGAATACACTATGTGCATCACGTCCTCTTGTCTTTCCGATTTGGGCTTTGGGTATTTAGGTCGAGTTCCCGCCACTAGAGGGCTCAGTTGCGTTCTTGTACTTCGCAACATCAGACACGGTGCAAGGTACCCGACGTGACTTTTCAGTTTTATCTTTAAATATTTCTAGCATCCTTCAGGTTTACCGATAAATATCTCAAAATTGTTCAAGTTTATCCTCTATTGGATTGTGTTTTCTATTTCTAACATGGAATTTTGATGTAATGGTTTTTTTATCTTCAGGTCAAAATGACTCGCCCGCGTTACGTTCTGGCTGTTGGTGTCAACAAGGGTCACAAGACCACCAAGAACCCACAGAAACCTCGCCCTTCTCGCAGGAAGGGAGTAAGTTACTTAATTTGAACCGTAAACGAGCATTTACTGATTAATCTTCCGTTTTTAGAGACTGACCAAGCACACCAAGTTCATCCGTGACATCGTCAAGGAAGTCAGCGGCCATGCCCCGTACGAGAAGCGCGCCATGGAATTGCTGAAGATCTCCAAGGACAAGCGTGCCTTGAAGTTCCTCAAGAAGCGAGTAAGTCTAGAATTCAGCCGTTGTTGCGTAACGTGCATCTGATGTTTTGGTTTTGTTTTGTAGTTGGGCACCCACTTGCGTGCCAAGAGGAAGCGTGAAGAACTGGGCACCGTCCTCACCCAGATGCGCAAGGCTCAGGCCGCCAAGGTTTAAAGCCGCACGTCTGTATTGTTTATGGATAAATACACCTGGGTCGCTGAATCTGGTTGCACGTTGCCTCCATATTTCAAATGTAGGTGGAAAGCTGAGTTGTTAACAGGCAGGAAGGGTGGTACGAACGCAAATATTTGGGACTGCTACTGAAGCGTCTCACGAAATTAGAGAAAACTTGCGTTCGCTCAGCGTGAATGGGGAAGTAGAAAGTTCATTCAACCATTGTGAAATATGTTGCTACTAAATTTTCCTCTCGAACTGCAGGATAATGTTACTGTATTTACTTTTCGTAGCACTGGGAACTTGTTACAAGTCATATATCGCTTCACGACAGTAAACTGGGGATGCGTGGTTGACTACATCGTCGGAGCCTCGGTCAGTGCTTCGTCCATGAGTTCCTCGAGAGTCCTGTTGATCTGAAGTAACTTGCTGAAGGTTTCAATCAGGACTGCGACCAGTTCAATGGTGATCTCCATGAGAGGATTCGATCGTTTTCGGCCCGTTTCCGTTACAAATGAACGCGTCTCGAGCTAAATAATACCAAAAAAAAACGATCTCAAATGCGAGGTATTAAGGTTATCCGCTTAGCTAATTGACTAAGAATTCATTTTAAAGTTATTTGCTAACCTTAGAGTGAAAGGTGCGACGTGATCGACCGTTTTATTAACTGATGATGTGTAAAATTCAGTACCTTAATCAATGGATATAACTAACAGCTCTAAAATTAATCACTCTTTGTCTATAACGATTCGAAAAGTTAATTGGTTTGAAATTGTGAAACGGTTTTTCTCCATTCAAGTGACCGCCTTCATCAGTCAGGGGGGGGGGGAAATCTGCAGCG
>JAIQCU010002121.1:0-13537 GCA_022114935.1 Leptestheria dahalacensis
TATATATCTGTCTATCTACCTATTTACCTATCTACATATCTATCTATCTACCTGCTGTTACAGAAGTCAGTTTAAATGATGTATTCTTCCATCACAACTAAAGGAGAAAAAATTACAGAATGACTTTATTGAGCTTTCCAGGAATACGTACATCGATATAGTAGAGGGACCCGTATGGCAATCCATTATGAAGGGCAAAAGAAAGTGTCACAACTACTTGCTTTCTCGCTGGATGTTCTCTTTTAAGGTCCCCACTGGTGCAGATAAGTTAGACGGCGGAAAGAATAAATCCCGGCGGATTGGAACGAGGGCTTGCACATACTGAAAAACATACTCGTACTTTCCCTCGGACACTTATCAAAACTGGATTGGTACATTAAAACGTCAGAAACACTTTGAAGGCTGGGCAAGACGTCATTCGAAAAGTTGTATTTCAAAATGGCTTCGTTCACGAATACGGTAAATTGCTCGTGGAAAGTTATAATTAAGTTACAAATGAGCGAATGAGATCTTGATGAAGTAACTAGAGTCCACCTGTCTATCTATCTATCTATCTATCTATCTATCTATCTATCTATCTATCTATCTATCTATCTGTCTATCTATCTGTCTATCTATCTATCTATCTATCGATCTATCGATCTATCTATCTATCTATCTATCTATATATCTATATATCTATCTATCTGTCTATCTATCTATCTATCTATCTATCGATCTGTCCATCTATCTATCCATCTATCTATCTATCTATCTACCTCTATCCATCATCCATCCACCAATCTATCTACCAAGCGATCGATCTAACTTTTATCTGTCTAGCTATCCGCCTATCCAATCTATCCTTCTATATCTACGTATCTATAACTGTCTATCTATCTATCTATCTATCTATCTATATCTATCGATCTGTCTTCCTACCCATATATAGACAGATATATATATAGTACTCTCATTGTTGCTAAAGTGTAATGGGAATTCTGGTTAAGAAAACAGCGCCAGTATCTCTAGCAGCTGCAGACCCCTCAGCCCGGTGACAATTTATTTGCAGGGTTCTGGCCACTTGGACTCGTTAGACACCATATCGATTGGCTGTAAGCCCCATTAGTTCCAGTGGCAAGGTTTTTTTCCTCTCCTCTTGTCAAAACAGAGAAAGCTCGTAGGTCACTGCAGAATCTTTGACTCAAGTGAACCGGTCTTTTAAACTAATCCTCAATAAGATTCTATAAAAACATACAGATATCTTGTCCATTTTGACACGTGCAATACGTCTGATAAGGCTCATATGGTTCCATGCATTATTCACATGACCCAGACAGGCACTACACAGACAGATAGACAGACAGGTAGGCAGATAGATAGACTTATCTGTCTACCTATCTTAAATATCCACAGATAGATAGATAACAGACAGGCAGATAGATAGACAGATAAAGATGCATCTGTTAGAGATACTGGCGCAGTGTATTTGACCATAATTGCCGTTATACTTTAGTAACAGTGGGAGTACTATATATCTGTCTATTTATAGGTAGGTAAATAGGCAGATAGATAGATAGATAGATAGGTAGATAGATAGACAGACAGACAGACAGACAGATAGATAGATAGATAGATAGATAGATAGATAGATAGAAAGAAAGAGAAGATTGACAGACACAGACACACAGACAGACAAGAGAGACAGACAGACAGACAGACACAAAGGATAGACAGATAGACAGTTACAATGGATAGACAGATAGACAGATAGATAGACAGATAGACAGACAAATAGACAGACAGATAGATACATGGATAGATAGACAGATAGATACATGGATAGATAGACAGAGAGATAGACAAGACACAGACACACAGACAGACAAGACCGACAGACAGACAGATTACATAGATAGACAGAGAGACATGTAGATAGATTGATAGGTAAGTAGGTTGGTAGCTAGATAGGCAACTCACACATACGTCTATACGTCGATAGACAGACACATGAATAGGATAACCAGAGAGTAAGTGTGTGAGAAAAAGCGCGCACATAAATTACAAGTGCCGTCAGACAGCTGAATTATTCAGGCGAGTACCAGAGTGTCTTTTGAGAATGAGAAACGATAAGGTCCAGGCAATAGATAAGCAACTCATTAAACGTTCATGGCTTGAGGTCTGCAAGTGGCAGCAGTCTCCAGGGCCGAACTAACGCGTTACCGGGGTATTCTTAATGAGTCTACAGATCTCCTCTTCTGGCAACTTTCTAGGGAGATATCATCGTTTTATACGACGCCTTATACTTTAGCTTTCAAGTTGGTAACCTAGAGCTTCGTAGTAACCAATTAACCCGACTATTATTTGTTAATCACCATTACCAAGTAATAAGAACTTTGAACTTTTACTCTGGTCGTTCTTTTACGTCCGATAATGAAAAGAGGTTGTGCCTAGGTTATTACGTCAATTAGCAGCTTTCATAGTGCATTTGACGTTCCTCGTATGAAGGCTTTTATCTTTCATTAGCGCCCTTGAAAACCGAGCCCTAAATCAATAAAAGAAAACTCAAGCACGTCAACTCTCATGTGCGGGGACATTTTAAAGAGCCCCATTAACAGCATCACAAGAATAACTTGGCTAAAGGACAGTCTTTGACTGATCACTAATTAGACGACTAATAGGGAAAAAAGCAGAGTCGACAGCAGGATGCATTGAAAGGCAGCTCCTGCTGTGAAAAGGACCACGGGGAGCGAGGAAGGGTTTTTAGTCAGGAAGCCGTGCTCTGAGAAGGTCGATCTAGTAAATGGCCGGAGCCTAGTGCCAAATGAGGATGGGATAGAATAGTAGATCTAAAAACTATAAAATCTTGCTCCTGTGCTGTGATAGACAAAATCCAATATCTGATCCTACCATAACGTATACCTTGACTATTTTACCTAACCTGACCTAACTCAGTCCTAGGTTCCTAGAGATAGAACTAGGTCCTAGAGATAGGTAGACAGATAGATAGATGGATATATAGGTAGACAGATAGACATATAGATAGATAGGTAGGTAGGTAGGTAGGTAGGTAGGTAGATAGATAGACAGATATAGGTAGATAAGTATAGATGAAGATATGGAAAAGCAAGTAGAGGGATAAAGACCCGATCTAACTTGTCACCATAACTTCATAAGCCTCTAACCTAATCTAACCTAACCTACCCTACTCTATAACCTTATCATACTTCACCCGTTTACGGTACCGTTACCTAAAAATGGGAGTTCTGGTTTCAGCATAAAGAGCAGTAACACTGGCTCGCTAGTATTGTACTTACGCCTATTCTACATCCCGACTTCTACAGAACTTGCCCGTAGGAAACTTACATACGTATTATGTCCCTAATTACCGGCTATACTATTTAAACTATTCACCTGCAATATAACCTCGACTTCAAACCCGAAGGTAACGTAACTTCTAGTCTAATTGTGCAACCTCACCTTACCTTAACTAGTCCAATTCTAGGTTGTCTTGGCAGATCAGGATTGGTATAAGAACACAACGATTCAGGGATGAACAAACATCACTCTAATAGTTAATCATTAAGTTTAATTAGAAAATGTAAGTAACTATGCATCATACGCACTACTGTAGACCCTCCAGTTCAACTATTCCAAAGATTTCGTTGATTTTCCGGTACTTCACCGCAAGTTTCAACCAATTCTACTCCAACTTTGCTAACATTTGTACAACTGACGAACAAGGAAGGAACATAACTTTTAGAAGGAACCATATCGTATGATCGATATGCGTACCTTCGTAGGTGTGAACATACATTAAAAGTAGCAAAGTTTTTTTTCGAAACCTCTTTTTATTGTTTTTGCTCACACCCGGCGAACGCCAACAGCTTGCCATAACAATCCGACCATAAATACTGGAAAGTTTTCAAAAGTTTTCCGGTGCTGCTGACAGAAAATTATGCTTGGTGCAGCGCAGTGGAGGTAATAGCTCCCAATTTACATATGAGATGATGAAGAAGTATTACACGGGCCAACGCATAAACCAACAGTTCTATACGAGTTCACAACGGCATGTGCTAAACACCACAGATGAAAAACAGGACACACCAGCAGGGAAAGTATCATATACATTGAGCTTCTCCCTTTGTATATTCCATGATGTCTTAATGTCAAGCAAAAGACGTGTGTATATACGAAATGTACCGAAGATCTTCTGTAAAATAAAAGGGTAGTAAGCGAGTAGTATTGTGCCATCCGTTGCCACTTTGGCAGTATTATTGCCAACCTCATGGTACTTTTCCCTCTCTTCTTTACGGGCTTCTAAAGTCATAAAGAAACGAGTCTCAGGCTGCAGAAAAACAGTTGAGGGTAGATACACTAAAAAAACAAACAAACCCAAGGGTTCTTGTTCTTTTTCCTCGCAGATACGGCACGTGTTACATGTGGGCAAACAGCTCTGAGATACTGGAGCATTCCCCTCTTATTTCATAGCACCAAATTGTTTTGCTGTCCGAAACTAGAATCGCTGGTAGTTTTTGTGCTGCTGGCGACGTTCGAGTGTGACGAGCGAGCAGATGTTGCCATAATCTCGTCATAGGCGACGAAACTGGTCGACGTGGTAGTCATGCATCGCGCGCAGGTGGACGTGTCGAGCACCGTCTTGCTGGCCTGAATGGACGTCAGTTCCAGGCTCACCGGAAGGGTCTGTGTTAATTGCAATGCGTAAGTCTTTGACAGTTTGATGTCGGAACTGATGACAAAGGCTGTTTCCTATAGTGTCAGCCTTTCCATTACTTGTTTTCATTTGGTAAAACGTTATGTTGTTATTTGCAGTTTGTCTATCTATCTAGAGATGCATTCATGTGTCGATCTTTGTATGCATGCGTGTATGTATGCATATATCTAACTGTTTCTGTCTAACTATGTATCTCTCTGTCTGTTTTTGTCTGTCTTTCAATCTGTCTATCTGCCTGTGCGCCCGCCTATCTATCTATCTATCTATCTAGTTATCTATTTATCAATCCAGCCGTCCATCCATCCATCCATCCATCTATCTATCTATCTAACCGTCTGGCAATCGATCTATCTGTCTATCTTTCTTTCTTTCTATTTATGTGTCTATCTATCTATCTATCTATCTATCTATCTATCTATCTATCTATCTATCTATCTATGTATCTATCTATCCATCTATCTATCTATCTATCTATCTATCTATTCCAGGTAGAGATGAAATTCAGTGCAAAAGACTACAAAAAGACACAAGCAAAGAAGAAGGGGGCCATGGGCGAGAGCCTGCATGCCCCCGAATATGAATTAAAAAAAAAAAAATCTATCTATTTATCTATCCATCTATCTTTCTATTTATCTGTCTAACTTTCTACCCGTCTAACAATTGATCTAATCCATCAATCAATCTATCCATGTATCCATTCATTTAACCACTTGTACGTGTATTTCTTTCACCCATCTATCTATCTTTCAACCTATTTACCTACTCGCGGACCTATACCCACCTACCTAACTTCCTAACCAGCTAACTTTACATCGATCTTTTTACCTACGCGCGCTTAGTTAACTTCTCCTTAATGTGCTCGTAAAATCCTTAATCTTAGTGCGATATTAACTTGATACTTAAAAAACGCCTAGAGTCAGCGGTTGTAAACTTTTACTAGCAGAGAATATCATACCGAGCGGTTCTGCTGTTGGTCGGCTATTTGCTTGATATCGACGTCGGCCTCTTGGAGTAATATCTGCGCCTCGGAGACGTGGTTCTTGTGATGGGCTTTTTTGGAGGATTGTGTGGCAAGGGGCCGTTTGAGAGAGTTTTCACGATGTTCGATTTTCGATGAAGTGCGGCCAGGGCCTTGTTCGGAAGGGAAGCAGGGTAAGATGCCTTTCAGCTCCTTGCGGAAGTTATCATTGAGCCAGGCGTAAAGGAAAACGTTGTAGCAGGTGGATGACATGGCTATGGCGTGGGCCAGAAAGAAGCACAGGTTATAGTACTTCCACCAGGCTAACGGGTAATAGAGATCATTGAGCAGGTTGACGAGATTGAGCGGAAGCCAGCAGATGCCGAAGATGGTCACCATGGCGATAAGCATGCGATTAGTACGGCGTTTGCGCTCCCGATCTATCTCCTCGCCCCGGCAGCTTTTCAGACGCATTCGAGCCTTTTCCCGGCTACGGTCCTTCAGTTTTAATGAAACCTGTCAATAAAACTAGATTCATTGTGTGCAATAGGTCACCGGATAACCAAATAACAGCTTCTATAGACGACAACAAAAACAGCTTCTGTACAAAGCCGCCAGTCTCGACAACCTTGTTAAGATTTACACGACGGCGTTTCCCAGGAAACTCTGCCTCTCGATATTTATTTGTCGTCATTTCCCAATTGCCTCTTATCGGCGACGTCTTGCACAGTTTCATATCTTTCACGTGTTTCCCTTTGAAAAGGCAAGAGAACCTTCTCAAAAGTTGCATGAATAATTCATGAAAGTTTCGTGCAACGCCGCCCGCCAGGTTATTTCCTCTTTCACTGGTTCGCTGTGCCTCGTATACTCACTACTTTTGCCCCGACAATGAATTGAATATTCCCAGCCAAAGCTTTTTGAAAAGCTCCGAGAGGAAAGTTCTGAAAAGCTTCTTTTTCCCTCGGTAACCCACAAACTATAAAGTTATTTACTTTTTCCCACACTCTGAGTTGCCTTGGCAGCAAACAATGCAGGACTGTACCAGATACTAGCAGATGGTTGACCTTAACTATACTATTACCCATCTTTGCGGTAGATTGTGCCTAAATACTGTCGATATCTTACATGGCACTGCGGGAAAGATTGATGCACTTATCACATGATTCTATCTATCTCTCTATCTGTCTGTCTGTCTGTCTGTCTGTCTGTCTGTCTGTCTGTCTATCTATCTATCTATCTATCTATCTATCTATCTATCTATCTAACTGTCTATCTGTCTATCTGTCTATCTGTCTATCTGTCTTTCTGTCTATCTGTCTATCTATCTATCTATCTATCTATCTGTCTCTCTATCTATCTATCTGTCTATCTATCTATCTATCTATCTATCTACCTATCTATCCATCTATCTATCTATGTATCTGTCTAACTTATAATAATACCTATGGGTATTACATCATATGCTTCAATGGTGAACCGTCTTTTGAAATCCCATTGCCAACATCTCGTCAGACTTACATCAACTGAGACACGAGGAGTCTACTACAATATAGTCTAGTGTTCAGCATATCTTCTGATGAAGAGCTGACTAGTGAGAATCCCTTTGATGTATACACAGAAACTGGAAACGAAAGAGTCTATTAGCAGGCACAGTAGAAACAAGATGCCAATCTATACAGCTGTTGAACGTGTGTTTCGCCTCCTTTTACATACAGAGACGAGTTGCCACTTGAAGGCTGCTCATTAGTCTTCATTAGGCCATGTGTCTACCGTCTCTATCTGGCTGACTTTTCATTCTTCCTCTTGTCACTAGTTGTGGTTTCAGTTCATCTAGTTATAGCTAGCTCACTTAACCTCAAACGCTTAGACGTGGAAAGGGATGGAAAAAGCAATTTTCTAGTATATATATCCTGAAAACTAATTGCCTCTGGTCTGGTAAACATAATTATCTAGAAAAAAAATTGTTTACCGAAGGGAATTGAGAAGAAAAGTGCGGAGGACGATGACGACGGGAAAAAGTTTTTATCAAACTGAGAAAGAAACCAGTAGACTGTGCAAAATGTGTTAGCGTTCCGGCAGGCGTTTTAAGGGGGTTGCACCACGCTGCGTTACAGTCTACCACGTACAAAAAAGGGACTTCCAGATTTTTCGCCTGTATCTTTTAAAGTTACACCGATATAGCAATGAAAATTTAACTGTAAATTCACCTTATGTCTTAGAATCTAACTGTAAAGTTTCAGACAAATCGGACCAATAGGAATGCCGGAATTAAATGTCAAAGTTTGGAGCGGCGCGCTCTTGTAAACAGCAAAGTTGCAAGGTTTCTGAATGGTAGGAAACTAACGGTTTTTTGTCAACTTTAGAATTTTTTTTTGGTGAAACTAACAATCCGATTGAAACGAAACTTTACTAGTATATTAAGTACTAGTAGTTCTACACTCAGTATTTTTTTGGTTGTTATATCTGTGAAAACGTGGCTGCCATAAGCGATCAACTTTCCTCCAGTAAGAGCACTTTTTTAATGCTCTAGACTGTACTATTCTTCTTCTTCTGCGGATCCTGTTTTTAGTTTGGGCTCCAGACGAGCTTTTGGCGAGAGCATGTGACAGCTTTCTCTCATACTCCGTTTCTTCATAAAGTTTTCCTATTTTTAAGTTTAACTGGTAGGAACAACTTCCAATAAGTTCTGAGTCGTTGAATGTGAGCTTGTAATCTTAGCTACTATGAGAGCCGATTAAAGCTTCTCATGGAATGTTATCCAAACAAGTTAACTTTCTGTTATACTGAGACATGCTAGACGTCAGAACCTAACGGCCTGATGTCGGCCTTTCCGTTGTTTGCTTTCATTCGTTTAAACTTGCCTGAAGTTATTTTATGCAATATCTATCTATTTATCTATCTATCTATCTATCTAGCCACCCAACCACCTACTCCTTTTATTCAGCGGCTAATAATGTGCCTACCCACCCATTCGCAAACGTATCCATCTGCCTCTCTACCTTTTCACCTACCTACCCAACTATCAGCCTACCTGTCTATCTATTTACCTACTTATCTATCTGTCTGTTTACCTATCTATCTATCTATCTATTTATCTATCTATCTATCTATCTATATATCCAGATATCTATCTATCTGTCTATTTATCTGTCTATCTGTCTGTCCTGCCTATCTATCTATCTATCTGCCTATCTATCCTCGTATCTATCAATCCATCTATCCATCTATCCATTTATCCATCTATTTATCTATCTATCTATTCTATCTATCTATTTATCTATCTGCCTTTCCTGCCCATCTATCTATCTATCTGCCTATCTATCCTTGTATCTATCAGTCCATCTATCCGTCTATCTATCTATCTATCTATCTATCTATCTATCTATCTATCTATCTATCTATCTATCCATCTACCTATCTATCTATCAATCTATCCATCTATCCATCTATCTACCTATTCCAACCATCTATCTATCTGTCTGTCTATCTACCTATTCTAACTATTTCCTTTGCTTATGAATCGCAAACGGATCGAATGTTTTCTTTTAAAGTCACCCATGCTATACTTGTAAATCGCCCTCGGTTGTTACACTTTTCCCCAACCATTTGTTATAATGACTGAGCGTCGGAGGGTGGGTCTGCTGTCACGTACCTTTGTATAAGCCAGCGCTATAATGATGAACGGCACGACGAACTGCATTATGGTAGTGGCAGCTCCAAAAACCGGTCGGACCGTCTCAGATGGCCAGGTTTCTTCACAGTAAGTTGTGTTGTTGGCTACCTTTAAGTCGACGAAGATACCGTACGGTAGGGTAGCACCCAGCGCGAAGAACCAGATGCAGCAGACGATGATAATGCAAGTGGTCATTCTCATTCGAGGCTTGAACGGGTAGAGGATGACGAAGAAGCGATCTATGGCGATTGATGTGAGGGTGAAGGTAGATACATACACCGAAGCCCCTTGCGAGTAGGCAACCAATCTACAGAGGAGTTGTCCGAAGATCCATCGGTGCAGGAAGCTGTACAGCGGAGTAAATGGCACGGCCATGATGCAGAGAAGGATATCGGAAAGCGCTAGGTTTGCTATGAAGACGTTGGTGACTGTTTGCATGGCTTTCCTGCTGCACACTACATAGCAGACCAGAATGTTACCGAACAGGCCTACCACGAAGATGATAGAGTAGAGAATGCAGATGTGCGTCTGAATCACGGGATGATAGATGATGTCATCCATGGGTAAGCTCTCGTTGGTGCTTTCATTCGACATGGCCGCTAGCCAGGATTCACACGCCAACGTCCCAGAGTGGTGAGAAATAGAGGGGGAGCGGTAATGCAGGTCGTCAGATCCACTCTACAAGATAGAGAGGTGAATATAGTTTACTCGTCATATCACTCCCCTAGACGCTTTTAGGATATGATGGGGAGAAAGAAGGGCGAGAAATGGAGTAACGCAGCTTAAATTTATTGCCCCTTGTATATTTTGTGTCTAAGTATCAATGTATGTATCTGTCTAATTTTGTAACTGTCTAAATAACCTATCTATCAGTCTAACTACCCATCTATCTGTTGTATCTACCTGTTTGTCTTTTTGTCTTTCTGATCACCTACATATCGATCTATTTGTCGGTTGATATATCGATCTACCTGTCTATTTATCTATCTACCTATCTACCTATCTACCTATCTATCTATCTATCTATCTATCTATCTATCTGTATACTCATATATCTATCTATCACTCTATCTATCTATCTATCTATTTATTTTTATCTATCTATCTATCTGTATCTATCTATCCATCTATATATCTATCTATCTATCTATCTATCTCTCTATCTGTCTATCTGTCTGTCTGTCTCAATTTGTCTGTTTATCTATCTATATATCCAAATACCTATCTATCTATCTGTCTATCTGTCTGTCTGTCTATCTACCTTTCTATCTGTTTCTATATTCATTTACCTATGGATCTATGTATCCACCAATTTATCGATCTATCAATCTACCTGTCGATCTACCTATTGATCCATCAGCCTATATCTGTCGATCAATCGATCCATCTATCTATTTGTCTTAGATTTGCCCAGCTTAGTGCCATCATCCTCTTCACCACGTTCCCCGCACTTTCGACATTATCAAATCTTAGATACGGATGTGTAACTCGGATTCTACTTTTATTAGAACGAGAGATCCCATCTAAAAGACACTTGGCAAGAGTTCCTTCACGTCCTGTCAAGACGTAATTTTCTTCTCTCAGCTGTGCTCCTTTGGTTGACCATCCCTCACTGCCACGGTTAACCCCCTCCGCCCTCGGTTCCACAATTCGTTAACTGTGTCATTCCTCCAGTCGGTTTATACAAGTCATGGCTTGCCAAGTATACGGAGGATTTCATTAACTTAACGCAAGTGGTTCTTTTTACTACTCCACTATGGGGGAGGTGCAGTGTAAGTTTGGCGAAACCATCTTAATTGGAAACTGTAAAGCTTCTCCTTATCAAAAACAAGGTCGTTGGGAGCCAAACAACGCGACGGTCCCTGGTGTGCACTAGGACTGCGTATCGTTTAAATGAGAACTCATCCACTCTGCATGCGAGTCGCAAAGCAAATTAACTGGCGGGCTTTAATGTCATATTTTTTCTGCTCTCTTGATTCAAGATCTTCTAGTTNGTGTAAACAGCACATGACGTGGGGGGGGGGTGTTATTAAACATGACATTCGATGGGGCTTCCTTTTTAGAGGGAGCCCAATCTTCAAAGGACACGCAGATCTGCTTTGCCTGCATAAACAACATCAATGGAAACTAATTTAGATCACATTACCTTTGGACAGTATATGCTTCAACCGACTTCCATATTTTTCCAATCTGGTTGTTATACAGGTCAAGGAGAACGGAGTGGAATTTCAATGCGCATACATTTAATATTGATACAGTTAATTTGAGATACAGAAGTTAGATAGATAGATGGATAGATGGATAGATGGATAGATAGATAGATAGACAGATAGATAGATAGATAGACAGGTAGATAGACAAACAGGTAGATAGATAGATAGATAGATAGATAGACAGACAGATAGATAGATAGATAGACAGGTAGATAGACAAACAGGTAGATAGATAGATAGACAGATAAATAGATAGATAGATAGATAGATAGATAGACAGATAGATAGATAGATAGATAGACAGGTAGATAGATAGATAGATAGGTACATAGATAATAAATAGATCGATAGGCAGATAGATAGACAGACAGACAGAAAGATAGACAGACGTAGATATATACACAGAAATATAGATAGGTAGACAGACAGGCCCAAGACAGACAGACAGAAAGATAGATAGATAGATAGACGTAGATATGTACACAGAAATATAGATAGGTAGACAGACAGGCCCAAGACAGACAGACAGAAAGATAGATAGATAGATAGATAGACAGACGTAGATATGTACACAAAAATATAGATAGGTAGACAGACAGGCCCAAGACAGACAGGTAGATGGAGACAAGAGATTATGGAAAACAGAGAGAGACTGGGAAAGAACCACGAAAGTTACGCTTAAAAACTGAACTGTAGTTAATTTACTCTTTCCTTTTACGTCCTCTGTGATAAGCTAGTACATTTGTCATTCCAAACTCCATCACGTTAGAGCCAATTATGCAAATTTTGTCAGCCTGTTCACTCAATTTCACGCGGTTATTCAGCGCAACACTCAGTACAGGGGGGCTCTCCCTTAGCCGCGGAGCCTTATCTCCTCACAAAGATTTCTCTATAATCTTCCGCGTCATGCTTGCTCATTTGCACTTAGGTTATTCATCATCAGACTTCCTTTCATCCTTGCTGCAGAGCCTTGTTGAAGAAACAAAAACTCCAGCTGCCGGTAAACCTTTTCCGTCGCACGCAGAAACATAAAAAAGGTTGGGAGAAACTCGACAAGGCGCAAAACAAGTGGGGGGAAAAAAATAGAAATAGGGACTTAAGAATAAGCTGTTATTGATCGGCCCAAATTGAGAAACAACAACACTTGAATGACTTTCTTCGGGTGCCCGGGTTTGTTTGGGAGAAAAAGGAGAAGGCTTGTATATAAAGCTCTTGACGACATTGATATTGGGAGCAATTCATTAAAACAACCGGCTCAGGTAAGCGAACACTGCATTACATATCCTCCGCTTTAATGATGTGCTGTTTTCCGTTTAGGTTTTCTATAATATAAACAATTTTTTAACGATTCCGAGAATCTGGGCAGAGCGAGAACAATGTGAAAAGTCACGTTCGATGTGGGAACGAGATTTTCGTCTGCTTGCCGCGCTACAGCGGATCGGCGTTGCCATATATTGAAAATTCGTTCGCACTACATGTTCTTCCAAACTGATGCAGCTGACGCTAAGTTAAAAGTTGTATGTAGAAGTAGTATAGCATCAAAATACAATATTGACATTGGTAAAATAGTTGCTAAGTTAGTTAAACATAAAAGCATATGAATAACAAAAATTTTAAGTCCAGCTGTTCCTCTGCCTCATCCTTTTACAAAAACGATTACAGCGTTGCCAGACTGTCGTATGTATTAGTTTATGCTAACATGGACCTCCTGTATTATGCAATAAAGGAGAAAGGCAATATAAATCTTAAACCTGCTTTCTTCAACCCACCGGGTGAGATTACACGTCGTTCAATATACGGAAGTTCTCCTCGGCAATTTTTTGACATTCCCCACAAGCATGTGAAGCCCTTTTCCTGGAAGGTACTAGAAAACATCTTTTATCTTAGATATAGATACTTACACAGATGGATAGATAGATAGATAGTTGGTACGTAGGTAGGTAGGTAGGCAAACAGATTAGATAGATAGAGAGAGAGAG
>JAIQCU010002122.1:0-13364 GCA_022114935.1 Leptestheria dahalacensis
CGACGTGCGGGGAGTGACGGCTTCAAGCCAGCGGGTCCGGTCCGATTCGGACGAACAGGCCAGAATCTGTCCAGCAAATTATTATTTAATTTTACAACAGTTATTTAATTTAACGGGTAAAAATATAAATATATAATAATTGCAAATTAATTTCAAAATAAAGAAATAGTCCGTTTTAATATCATATTTGAAAAATATATAACAGTTTCCCAAATAAATAATTCAGGAGGTTATTTTATGTTATTAATGTTATTTATAATATTGCAAAGTTAAATTAATATAAAATATGCGTTCTATATAAATATTACAAATACATTATATAGTTCTAATATAATATATAGAAAATTAATATGATGATAACACAGTATGATTTACATTAAAATTTCCAAGAGTGTATAAGATTAAAAAATATATAAAGATGTAATTACAATACACAAATTAAGAAATATCCAAGGAATGTCTAATTTAACTGAAGTTAATTTGCGTTTTACTGTTATGTTGCTGAAACATAAGTTAATACCATATCGACTTCCTTCCTCTCGTGGTTCTCGAGCATCGTAAGTAGGATCAAGTTCCTCATGGATTCATTTCCCGTCTTACTGACCGTCTTCTCGGTCCTGTACTCGTCGACGGCCACCATATTGCGCGGGCAGTAATCCAGAACGCTATAACAGTCATCACTATGAATGAAAAAAGGGTAGTTAATTCAATGTTAACTTAATTCGTGCCATATACAAACACGGAAATTAGAATTACCTCTTTTTCTTGGTTACAACGAGGAGGTCGTTAAAGAGGAACAGGTAGACAGTTTGCTTGTGAAACTTTCTCCCGAACGTCAGTTTGGCATCAAAGTCACGAAAGAACAGCCGCTGCATTTCGCCCTTTTTCACCAGCCACCTCGACGCTGACATGATCGATATAGCCTTGACATCGGCGAAGTCCAACTGGTTGGAGACTATCAGCATCTCCTGCAGGCGTTCCGCCTTCCGGGCGCCTTCGTTGCACTCTTGGACAATCTGCAATTATCAAACCGAGTTTCCCATTATACATTTAATGTACTAGGCCTGAAATGAATTAAATTTCCTTTATATTGCTATATNAAGCCTGAAATGAATTAAATTTCCTTTATATTGCTATATTTATAAAAAAGAAACGTAATAATGCTATTTACCCGATTGAGTTTGGCCAGTGCCAGTTGGCATCGTTCGTATTCCGGAGTGCCGTGATCCAGCCGGTGGAATATGGCGTCGACCAGCAGAGGGAGTCGAGTGATACGCTGCATGGGGAGCATCAGGAAGGAATGCATGGCTAACGACTGGCACATGGGGTTCGATTCCAAACGTCTCAAGATTTCCACAAACTGCGGATTCTTCTCCCTAATTATAATTCATTAAAATGTTAAATTATTTTTAAAAATTAAATCAACAGACTAAAAACTAAAATCGAAATTACTTGAGTAGCCGCAACTTTCTCTCCTGGTGCAGCTGATTGCTGCAGTACTTGATGTAGACGCTAAAGTGCTTGGAGGCGTGCTCCAGGATGATATCGCAGATCTCGCGGATGTAAGCGCTCTCCTGCCAGCGCTTCTCCAGGTCGGCCAAGAGGCGCTCGGAACATTCGCGCACCGGAACGATGTCGCCGAACAGGGTCTCGCGGTCCATCCGATTCAGCATCGATTGGTCCTGTGAGAATTCCGGACTGGCGATAAAGTGCAAGGTTAACACGTTCAGCGACCGCAGATACGACGCCTCTGACGTGATTACTTCAAACATGGCTTCCTGTAGTTTCCTCTGCTGAGGCGAAATGCTCTCTGAATGATAAAAACATCGCACACATTACTTAAATATAAATTGAGTAAAGAATAGTATAGAATATGACATAATAAGATTGTATTAGATAAATATAATTTGTAAATTAAATTATTGCGTCATGGGAATTGAATTAAAACATCAGCAGATCATTTTCTAGATATCTACCTGTCTATCTACTTCTCTATCTATCTACCTGCCTAGCTACTTGTACATCTATCTAACTGTCTATACTATCTACCTACATATCTCTCTGTATACTATCTACCTGTCTATCTAATATATCTCTAATTACCTACCTATCTAACTAGCTATCTCTCTAACTGTCTATCTATCTATCCACCTGTCTAACTGCCTACCTACCTGTCAATCTGTCTATCTATGTACCTTTATTTACTTTTCCATCTTCCTACCTGCCTGCGTATACATCTATCCTCTCTATCGATTTACCCGTTTACATATCAACCTATCCGTCTCCTCTATCGCTTTCTATCTCTTTATTTAGCTAACTAATCTCTGTATCTACGTATCGATCTATCTATCTATCTTACTAACAGAATGTTAAATTTTGTAATGGCGTATAATGCAAAGCCGAGTAATTCTTGACGGCGTATTACCCAGAATGCCGCTGTTTATGACTTCGGGTAATTCACACCACAGGGTGCGTCGCCCACCGTTGGGTGTAACCAGCTCCATGGCCGTCGGTAACTTGGTCTTCTCCTTCGGTTCGGTTGGCACTTCGGCAGAGTTACGGTCCTCGCCAATCACTTCGTAATCATCCTCCTCGGAGCCCTCTCCTTGATTGTATGCGGCTCGCTGTTTAAAAAATTAAAAAATATAGTGATCACCATAATTTTTACAGAAAATACTAGCAAAAATAATAAAAATGCTACATTATAAACAAAATTAAAACCAAGTTTACAATTTCGAACAAGTTAAAATTAAAAAAAAACAGAACGCAGAAAATGTAATTAAAATTTTATTTATAAATGAAAAACAGTCAATAACTTTAATCCCTCACACGATAATTTTTTTTAAATTAAATACCACGCAATCACCTCCCAATCGATAATAAAATGAATGTCTATTTTTTTAAATAACGTTTAAACTCGGTCGGTAATCTTATAAAACAGTAAATTCTAAACTGGGAGATCGGAAAAACAGCTGAACGGCAAAGACCCCGACTATCATCTCAGTCTAATTAAACCGGCGCTGGGCGAGTCGGTGCGGAAATGATAACGCACACACCGCCGCTTAATTGAATTAGTTATTCATCCCAGACAGTCTTGATTGCAGACCAAAAAATACAAACAGATATTACACTTTAACCATTACATGTTTCAACACTTATAATGTAATAGCAATTAAATATAAATAACTCTACAATTATTACTATATCATGGTTAACCAATGTCAATTAAGTTAAATGTTAACAATATCCATGTAGAATTCTATTCATTACCTCAATAATCGAAGCCGTATAGAACTGATACAGCGGCTCATCCGCGAAATGACTCGAGACATACAATTCCTCCGCCTCATTGGGGCTCTGCAGGTCAAGGTAGCTTCTTCCGTCCTCGGCCACCGGGAAAAGTTGTCCAGGACTGGCGGGTGAGGAGGCTACATCGTCCAGCCCGATGTAGTTCTCGTTGGAGGTCCTCGACGTCGAACTGGCCCATGAAAGCCTGCTGTAGGGCGTATTGGGCGTCGCCATGTGGATAGAGTCGTCTCGTCGACCCGTCGGAGTGATGATCAGGTCGCTGTACAAAGTCTGCCGTTGTCCTGGTGAATCCCTGGACGAGGAGGGCAGCTGACTATCGCTTAGTGACTGGGGTAGTCGTTGCTATGTCACCGAGAAATAAATAAATATTATAATATAAACAATATGCAATAAATGAGTAAAAAAAATGTCACACATATTTGGTTAAATATCAGTATTTATTATTTTATATTAGTTGTGTTTAATGAATGCAAAGTTGAGCTATGCCTGCATTGCTGTGGCGATCTCCGCACTGCTGCGGGATTTTGGCGGTTCCGGCGGAGCAGTCTTGGGCCTTACGGGAGTTATCGTCGGGGTCCGGTTGACGGAAGAAGACCTACGGGGACGTAGAGGCACTTCTCCGGGACTCTCTTTGCAGTGGACCAGAGGAGGAACTGGAGAAGTTGAAGTCGACGCTTCTTCCTCCGATGTTCTACAATTTCAACGACAAATTCAGTTGAGCAAGAATTCTATTAATGTTAGATCTTTGAGGTTACTTTGAAGTTTGGCCTTTCTCAATGGTGACTGTAATGTAAAATTTGGAGGATTCTTTAGACGATGGTCTGGACGTCGTTCTCATGGCCGAAGAACTGGCGGCTTTTCGCATTTTACTGAAGGTCCACGATTCCTTCTTCGATTCAACCTTGGAGGAAGTGATATCGGGTTGTGATTTAGCAGTCGTGGGTTTATCGGGTGAAGGGTCCCTCCAATTCTTGCGCAAGAGTTCGCTCAGGTCCGTCACGGTGACGGTGCTGCGTTTCTTGATGCGTTTGATCGACTTGCTAATGCCCGACTTGGTGCTCGTCCAATTCTCCCTGATGCGGCCGGCTACCTGGACGAAGCGCAGTTTCATAGATGGATCTTCGCCATCTTTTGAACGCTCGGATTCTGTTTGAGAGCCGGGACGATCCTTAGACCTCTCAGAAACAGTATCCTGTAAAAAGAAAAACATCGTGATGGAACACTTTCGTAACACAGAAATGTTCTCGATTGGCTGAACGTCAACAGGATGACAACCTAAACGTTACTCCAAGGCAAAAGGTGTACCTGTCCACGAGGACTGCTCTCGTCTGACGGTTCGTCCGAATCAAACGAAGAATCGCTGTAGTCTGTACTCTCCACAGTGTTCCGTACCTGCGGCCCGATAACTTCATAGATGTTGTCATCGCGACTGAGTTCGCTGCAGTCGTCTCGGTCAGACTCGCCTATGACAATCAAGCAAAACATTTCAGCATCTTCCCTTTTAACTACCAAATAGTTAATACTACAACACAGACCATGACATATCTAAATTAAATCATGTAGTTTTCATAAATGTTAACAGTTCAGTGGAAATTCATTAAATACAAGTGTCAGGCATTGAAAGGTGAGTCAAACAAGGGTTTTAATTACGATTTCAAATCAAACTGAAAACAACGCCTGGTTGCAAGTTGCTTTTTCAATATCAACAAGTGGGTTCCTTAAAAGCCTTAAAGCCCGTGTTTCCACTTTCCTTACCTTTACGTAACATTTTTAGTCATACAATACAATTTCACCTTTACTCAAGTCTGTATTCGATTACATACTTTTTAAGATTATAATTATTTAATCGAAAAAATAACAACTTTATTCGGAATATTCAATTAACTATAACTATATAAATAATCGTTATCTGACTAATTTCAACACAACGTGGCAACGCTGTCAAATTTAAAATTAACTCGCGCGCCTTTATAATTATTCCATTACTCACTAAATAAGCTCGAAGTATTAGGTTATGACTGCTTTTTTAATTAATAAGTTAATTAAGAATTTAATAAAAAGGTACAGAGGTTGGTTATCTAAGGAAATCTGAAAGGTGAACTCTATGCGAATACGATATGCACGAAGGAAAAGTTTTGGCACCGAAACAAAGGGCCATATTAAAATCATAAATTCCTCATTAAGACGCCCAAGTGTGTTGAGGTGAAAGCATCTAGATACAACCATCGTGAGAACGTCGGTGAACCGCCGCAAAAATGGGGAAACGCAAAACCCACCTTCAAACCAAAAGGCAATTTCCTGCAACTCTCGACCACCTTCGTAATGCACGACGCGCAACTTCGCCTCAATGCTGATCAACTTAAATCGCTCTTGAATGACGTCGTTGTTGCTGTAAATAGGTGTCTGCTGCGCAGCGCCTTGTTTCTCCTGCGTTTCCTGAGTCACTTCACCCAGGCAGATGTGTGAAGTTGAACTGATGAACACTGAAGACAAAGAGATCTTAAGAAAACTCCCATTTCCCGCCACTGATTCGAAACTCTCCAGGCTGTCTGACATATCGATATATTGATATTTTACTTGATATCGTTTTAACTATATTCTCTAATACGTTAATAGAAGGTTGCAGGTTTGCGTAATGTATGTAATATCGATACGTAATCAACTATCGGTATTAAGATTGTCATTGGCCAGTAGTATGCTCTTATCACTAAATATAACGTCGGATAGTTTGTTAATTACTTGTTATAATAATAAAACCTAAAATTCCACATCCATAAGATAAGATTTCATAACGTTGTATCAATTAACCTGTAAATTATCAAGTTAGATAATTTGGTAATTACTCATGCAACTATCGATAGCTAAAACTAATCGATACTCGATATATCAGACAGCCTCTTTGTAGTTCCGCAGACGATCATCAAACCTGAGCATCTGGAATTAGAAACAGATCTTCGCACGGTATTGGCAATCGCCGATTGACTAGGTATCGACACATGCGAATGTCTCCTCTGCGGAGGGTTCCTAGTCACCGAGGAGGATCGCGCGGGCGGCGGAGGACGCGGCGGAGGATTCCGCTTTATTGCGGCATCCGCCGGAGTGAACGTCGCCGCGCGCTCCAGGCACGCAGAGGCGCTAGTGTGACGTCGCAGCATGTCTTGCGGAGGCATATCACTCAACAAATCATCCGCGCTTTTAGCAAACCCAACAGCAGCCAGCCACTTCTCAAATCCATAGTTCCTCACAGTCTCATCTGCTGTTTATCTCCTTTCACTTTCGCGTCGTGCTACTTCTTAGCGCCGAGATGATGATCTCATACCCATGGTGCGACCGAGAATCTTGCGTAATTCTTGGTTACACTTTCACGAATCGCAGAAACAGTTGAAACCGAGCAATGCTGAATTTTTTCAGAGGAGCGATCGAAACACGTAGACACACGAGGGATACAGCTACTCGGCTGCGACTGAAACGAGGAATGGAAAAATCACACGAGCGTCCTGCTGCACTTTCACTCCAAGAATGAAATGCCACACAGCAACTCTGGCCAACTGGATCCGTGTTTTAAGTCAAAAAAATTCTGGCGTCGTACTCCTCAACTGTAGGTTTCGATTCACCCGCATTTGTTTCTTTTTGACGACAGTGTGCTACTTTTTGACCTTCGTACACACGCACACACCTTTCGATGGACAATTGAAAAGTTGTTTGGCTTGTCAACTGATCGATTAATCACTATCGCAATGAATTGGAACAACCTTGGTGAGGGTAATTTTCACCGATACTGTGAACAGAAAAGTGCTGCCATCCATCTGTCTTTGACGAAGGACAGAGAAACGCTGTAGAATTTGTGTTGTGTACGACTACGAACTGGCGAGTCGTGGTTTTCACATTGTGTCCGCTCTCTCTCTCTTTTTCCTACCTTCAAGCTCGAGGCGATTCAGAGAAGGCGCACCTTTTATGAATCCGGTTACTTTAGCAGGTACTGTACCGTTATTTCCTTCAAATACCTGGGATTTTCGCCATGTTTAAGTTGTTTCGACTTTGAACATCAAGTTCTATCAAAGTATCAATCTCTAATCTGTCTGTCTAATCAAAAAAGGGCATTTGGTACCGATTACTTCTGATAGTTAAATGATTACTTAAGAGGAAGAGTCAGTAGTAACGATTACTCTAATGATTACTGATTGCATGCCAAGTTAGAACGATTACTTTTCAAAATCACGTGTTCTTACCAACGAAAAAGATTCGGTTACTTTCTAAAAAGAAGAAATGAATACCGGTTACTCTCTGTAGAAGAAATGAATACCGGTTACTCTCTATAGAAGAACCGGTTACTTATTTGAAATAGGAGAACCGTTGATGCCTTAAAAAGCAACTCCACCCCGTTTTAATCTCAACTACACCCATAAGGGCGGGCTTTTCGTAAAAAAAAGGGGTTTTGAAAGACATTCCAGAAAAGCATTCTCAAGCACACAGTAACCATGAAAGAAACAAACAAACTTTGACAGAATTTATAGGAAATGAACTTTCATGGTCGTTGGCTCGTGTTGTTAAGTCGGGGTGGCACAAGTCATGCACAACGACCCTGCGCTTTTGAAGTTTTTCTTTCCTCTTGAAATTCCAGAGATTCGCGACATTGTTTCCAGTTTCGCTGCAAAAATGTTTAAAACGCCGGAAGTCGTTGTTTACAATATAAAAATGCGTTTTCTAATTCCCGAACATCTTAAAAACTCATCAAAAGATTAAAAATTGACGTCTTAATTACAAGTGACGTAAGTGAACAACTTTCACAGTCGACTTGATTTTCCGGAGTTTGTAGAAACCCTCATCTTTCATTGGTCGTTTGGAAAAAAAGAAATAAAACCGAGAAGGAAAAACCAGCAGCTGGAAAACAAACGGAGAATTCTTAATGAACTTCCTGGAACCCGTACAACGAGTTCCGCATGAATCCATTTCGGTTTTTCGGAGCAACTTAAATATCCAAGGTCACGTGGCTAGACTTGTGACCAATGAGAGCCAGGAACAGCAAAAGCAGAGAATGTGTGTTAATTTGAAATGGGGGGACGGGAAACTAATTACAGATTCTCTCCCGAGAGAGCATTGATCGACCTTTCGCGATCTCAATTCGTGAGAAAGAGGTTGACGGGCCAATCCTTTTCCGGTTGAAAGATAGAATTCAGACCCTCCCCATTATAAATTTAACATCTGACACTGGCACGCTTTGTGAAAACATCCTTTATTCTAACCGTACTTGTGAAGCACGTTTTGTTATGTATATAAACAACAGCGCCATCTAGCGGCCGCAGGTTTAACTACATGTTGCTTGACTTTCCCTAAATCCTGTTTATTACCGACTTCTTATGGTTTGTGTCTGAGATTCTATCTGAATTCTTTAAACTATAGTTTGTTTTTGAAGTATCAATCATTCTCGAGTATTGTGAAATACACTACTAGGTGATTCGAAGAGACCACATGCCGTGTTTCTTTTTCCTGCGCTCTCAACTTTCCTTCCACCGATGCATGTCAGGGCCAAAGTTGCACTTCATCTCAACGACACGTCAAACACTGGCTACTACTATAACTATAAACAAACAGATCGTGTCCAACTGCGTGAAAGGTTTCAGAGAAAAACAACAACCAAAAACGACGGATTTCGTTGGTTTTTCTATACTTGACAACTCTGCATGAAAATGTTGACCCCTTTGCGACCTGATGCGTGCTGAGATAATCTACCTTGGGCACATCCTAGGGGCTTAAGAAGAAGCAACAACTTGTTTTGATCAAGGTTCACGCAATTAAAGGAAACAGGAGACTTCCCACGTTTAAGGCAAGTGTTTAGTATTCATTGCTCGTACTGTTATGCCACACCACATGCACTTTTCGAGAAACTGGTTTAGAACCTGTTTTTTCGATGCGGAAGTTTACACAATACTTTTCAACAAACTTGGACATCACTGAGTAACACAGGCAGGTTGCCTGACTAATTAGATTAGTCATTAAATGATACACTGATGTCGCACGATGATGCAGAAAAATAGAAAGTGAACTCACCGTAATCTTCGAAAGTTTGACTGCTTCCTTCGGTTCCGCAAGATGGCACTCGTGCTGCAAGAGTCTTGGACAGTTTAATCTTCGCGTTGACAGCTTCATGAGGCGAACCCCAAGCCGCCTTGCTGAACTTGTTCTTGACAAAGGCTCTCATAGTTGACCAAGGGCGGTTGTTTTTCGAGGCGGAAAGACGTCGCCTGTTTTGACCACGTGCTCTTCTGCAAATCAAAACATCAACATGTAATCTTTTAGTAAGAGACGATGGTAACAGTGGGGCAGAGGTAAATATCGAGTACACTTACACAGAAACTCGAACCGAGTCTCTTCGGGTTCGAAGAACTGTCACCGTAGGTTCTTCAGGGTCGCTGATGTCAACCCATTCATCACTGCCTTCGCTCGGTTGCTCGGTTCCAGCGCGAGAAGTAGCCATGCTTGGAGCTGGTGAATCCGGGACCGTCTGTGAAGAACTTACCTCTCTGCCAAGCTGAGTTAGCCGATAGGAAAACACCTCATGTGTGCCATTTTCAGAAGATTCTAAGGTTCACATGAAAATTAGGATATAATTTCGACGTTAACTATCATTAGACTTAATGACCTCCCACGAGTTTACCTGACATGTGGTCATCTAACGAGTCTTGAGATTCGTACACCTGAGCCTGGTGCTGCGATTCCACTGAGTTTTCAGTGCGTTTCATGGATTTCTGGTTTCCGCTCAGATGCGCATAGATGGGTTCGTAGGAGTGATGAGAACCTGCATAACCGTGAATATCATCGTACAAGATGCTGTCCACCTGGTTTTCGTCCACCACAGCCGGAAGCGCGGTCACCACACCGGAAACAGTTAAACCGGTTGCGAAAGAAGGTGTTTCGCAGACTTCATACCTTGTCGTGCTCCCGTAATCGCTACTACTGTTCAATAGTCTTTCGTAACCCAGTGCGGAACTGCTGCTTGGGTCAATGTAGCCATCGGAGGTCGTCTGCAATTCATCATAGGATGCGGATAACCGCCTCTTGTAGTTAAGTTCGTCGTAAGCTACAGCTGAGGCAGATTTAATGTCATCGTAATTCGCTGAACCGGTGGAGGTGGCTGGTTCGCTCTTATCCGGTGGTTGGATTTCATCGTATCCAGGTAACTGAGGAGGCCCTATGGGGTCATATCCGCTTAGGGACATTTGGGACTCGTAAGTCGCTGTAGGCTTCTTCAAGTTGAGAGTGTCGTAGGTGTTATCGTGAGGAGCTTCGCGATATCCGGGCTGGGCTTCCAAATCGTAATACGAAGTTGAGCAAATCTGTGGAACGTTGTTGCTTTCCGGGAAAACGGAAGCGGCTTCGTAGATCAGGCTTTGAGTACTTTGACGGTTTCTCCATAAGAACGATGTATTGGGTGCGATACCTTCCGGTAGCTTGGGTTCAGTGTAAACATGATTTGTACTTGGTAAGATTGTAGAATAATCGTTCGCAGCTTGCGAATCTTGCTTGCGAGACAAAGTACTACTTTTGTGGTTGTTGCCGGACGACTGGTTGGTGCCACCGGCATCGGTTTTTTCAAATTTGCGTATCGCGTGTTTTACATAGCTCTTGACAGTGCCGTAGACTCCCTGGCTATTGTTTAACTTTGCTGCATCATTGTGATCACTGTTACGCGGGGAGCTGCATGACTTTTGTTCGGGCTGAACACACTCCACCGTCCCAGGCTCATTGACCATACTGGGCTCTTCAAGGCTGCTCTTTTCAACAGCAGCTTGCGTCGACACGACCGCGTTTGTAATGGCTATACTTTGGTCAGGACAAGATTCAGTTTGTACGTCCAGTGCTGTTTCATTATCCACCGTACCAGTTGGCGATTCGGGTATGGGCTCAATGTGATGCTTGTCGAAGTTGGCAGTTCGAGCTGAGGTGGATGCTGGAGGTATTTTGGAATCGTTGATGATGGAGTTGAATTTGGATGCGAGAAAAGCAACTTTTGTCCTCGTCATGGGCATGTTAACTGAAAAGGCCATTTTGTTGCGATCCCTGGTTTGGGAAGGTCTTCGTTTGACTCCGTGCGCATTCTTTCGGAGTGCTTCGAACTTGGCATCTGCAACCGTTGTTTTATTCAAGGACTCGTCTGCTTTGTTTACAACTTCATTAGAAACACGCTCCATGTTGTTAGAGCTCGAGACTACTGATTTGCCATGCCGCTTTTGTGATGCACGTTTGGAGCTGCGATGAGGTGCTCTGCTGAAAGCGTTCTTCTGCTGCGTCGCTGAATTGTTTGCCGATGATAAAGAAAGCCTCAAGCTAGCACGCATGCCGTCCCGCGTAATGAGAAGCAAGCTGTCCGGTCCTGTTGGCTGTATTTCAATCGAGTCGAGAAAGTTCTTCACCTCCGTCTCGCTTAATTCTTGTGTAGATTTCTTCTCCGGGCAGGAATCGTGACTATTGGGAAGACTATCGGGAGAGTCTGGCTTAGAATTGCTCGACTCCGCAATACTATCTGATGAAGCGGTTGCAGTACCTTGGGCAACTGTCAGACTGCCGACTTGTTTATGTTCTTTGTGGACTGACTCGACACTGTATTTCGATATTAACTGCTCCAGCTTACTACGGACCGACTGGAACCGCATGGAGTCTGCTGGTGACCTTGAAACTCCACTTGAAACTATTCTGCTTCCACCTGAAGTAGCACTGGTAGGAAGGGGCCGGTTAAGACCGTTTTCGTAGACCGTGTGAAGAAACGATTTGTGATGCACAGGCTTCACCACTTTGGTGACAACTGGAGCGTACTGAACATCGTCACAAACGTCTCCTGTTATGGTAGATGACGCTAGACAGTTGTTATTTACAGTACACTCGCCATCTTTGACACTAGACACACTGTCGACCCCGCTATCCTCGGCATCTTCGTCCCAGCGAGTCTTGTTACGCAACCCGTTGGGCTGCTTAGCTGTGGCCACGGCTCCATTCATTTGAAAGTTTAATCCCTGGTTCTTCACATTGTCCGGGATCACCTCTTTCAACCGCGCCGTTCCTGAAGAAGACGGCGATTCGAAGAGATGCATGTTGGTACCCTCTGTCAGCGTTCACTAGGATGGTTCAGCGACGACTGAGATAAACCTTTCATCTGCTGCAATACAAATACTTTCGGTTACTTTCGACTGAAAAACAGTAAATCGATCTTTCACTAAGCGCTCCCGTTAATTCTATAGACATCAGTCGTTAAACGGAGTCAAACAAACGAGAACAGTTACACCTTGTAAAGCGCAGTTCAAACGACGGCCGCATGGCAATTTCTCGCTTGAGATACCATCAGTAAATTGCAGTACTGATGCAGTTCAACAAAGTGTATACATACTGTACAGTACTAAATACTACATACACAACAGTATCTACATGCTGACAAGCGTAACTAGTGCCACAGAAGATAGAGTTAAAAGATCAATCACAAACTATAGTCGTAAAACAGCACCTGATATCATTTGAGATTAGACAGAGTTCTTACGTGAATAACGAAGGCAAATTTTCCATAGTCTTCAAAACTTCTTCAGTAGACGCATTGTTTAGTTCGAGCTCCAATTCACCAAACGGAAGAGATTAAGTCTACAATGGCTCGCTCACTTACACTTGTATCCTCGCAGGTGTCAGACAATGCACTGACCGAAGAAACCAAGCACCTTTTACGTTAACTGTTTTTGGCAAGGCCGCGCGGAGGAATTCACGCAATTAGCAACTGTTGTAAGGGAACGCACTTTTAATCGTGGAAAAAAATTAACCGAACGATAGGACTCACTGCAGCGTCACATGGTTCCTTTTCTCCCCAAACTTTTGTTAAACTGTCACATGTGCACAACACTAATGAAAGTCTGAAAATAACTCTGAGAACCACCGCTTTTTACGGTTGTACGGTTACTGACCTTACAAATGCTAAAGGTAGAGCCTGACTGCCGGATTGTTTCGCTAAAAACCTCGAGAAAGCTTCAGGAGGCAAACCAGCAAAGCAAGGTCATGACCTGTTTCCTCAGGTCATCCTA